>JAUMHP010000048.1:922796-934760 GCA_032361065.1 Enteromius trimaculatus | reverse complement strand
TGCAGTGTTGACAGAACCGGGTTAATATGCTCATACTTCCTGGTTCTAGTAAGGACTCTAGCTGCTGCATTTTGAACTGGCAGTAGTCTATTTATCAAGTGTGCAGAACAACCACCCAATAAAGCATTACAATAATCTAACCTCGAGGTCGTAAACGCATTAATTAACATTTCTGCATTTCAGGTTGAAAGCATAGGACGCAAAACATGGCTTTCAATGAAATTTGCTATCAAACAGCACACCTAGGTTTGATTGTTTAGTGCTTTGCTACAATCTGTATTGTTAAAAGAGCTATATAAATAAAAGTGACTTGACTTGACTTGACTTAAATCCACCTCCATTGTGCCAGTGCTGAACACTCTAGCCCAACATGCCTGAATGACTACTGCTCTGTAGCACTTACACCCATCATCATGAAGTGCTTTGAGAGGTTGGTATACCTGAAGGACTCTCTCCCACCCACACTAGACCAACTAATTTTGCCTACTATAGCAATAGGAGCACAGAGGATGCAGCCTCTATAGGGCTGCACTCTGTACTCACATAACTGGACAATAAGAACACACAAATGCTGTTTGTTGACTTCAGCTCATCATTCAATATCATGAGTCATGAATTAACTTTAACATTAAATTTTTATTAATTCCTCTCTCTGCAACTGAGTTATGGACTTTCTGACTAACAGACCTCAGCATTTTAGGACAGGACACATCTGCTCCACTACTGTCATGCACAACAAAGGTGCACTGTGTGCTAAGCCACTTCCTCTACTCCCTCTTCAACCACAACTGCAGACCCGTGTTTGGATCTAACACCATCAAGTTTGCAGATGATACCACTATGATCAGTCTCTCAGTCACTTGGTGCATGTATAATAATCTGCTCCTTAACACCACCAAGACCAAGGAGGTCATTGTTGACTTCAGGAAGGAAAGAAGAGGCTTACATATCCAATCCACATCAACTGCATGGCCGTTGATCCTGTCTCATCCTTCAAGCTCCTGGACCACCAACACCTCTCCAGCATGGTCAACAAGGCTCTCCATCGCCTCTTCATCTATAGAACACTAAAGAAGAAACAGCTGGAAACATCCTGGTGAAGGACTCCTCTCACCGTGCCCACAGTTTTCTCTCCTGCTCTCCGGCAGGCGCTTCAGGTTCTCCCGGACACAAACTAGCAGACTGAGGAACATTTTTTTTTACCAGAGCTGTCTCCTTATTGAACTCTGCCACTGGCTTCTTTGTATAAATTCACTCCCCATATCTTGTATCTTTGTCAGATGTTAACGTTACATGTTGGTTAGTCTTGCTCTGCATTGCACGTGCATTTTCCTCGTTTTGTTTTGTTTAAATAAATTTCAAATGCCTTGATTCCTGCCTTCGTGTCCTATCTGCTCGCAAGGAAGCGTGAGCGTGAGCTTTACGAGCTCTCAGCGTGACACCTTGTACATGTACATATGTAATGACAATTATAATAATTGAATCTAATCTAATCAGTGCTGTCATGATCAAATCATAAAATCCAATTACTCTTAACAGATGAAAGGATATTAACGTTACGACAAACTGAATGCTTTCCTCAGCGTATATTCAAACTTTAATTTTATTGTGAGATATGCAGGTAATCACACAGTCCATCTCTCTCTCATAATATTTTCTTTCAATGAAAAAACTTAATTTTCCTTCATTACTAGCTCTAAAGTGACGTTTTGGAACTAGTAAAAGAGCTTGGGCTCAACTGTTAAACTGTCAACTTTAGATTTTAATCTGTGGCGGAAGGAAGTATCTTGCACAGAAGCTTTTGAAGATACTTCGTTGTTTCAAACTGTTGTATAAACGCAACAATATCACTCTTGTACTTGAGCGATACTGGCTCTATATCTACGTCTGTGATTATTTCTGCTTTCTTGGCTTATCACAGCCCTGCTGATATAGAGCCAGTACTATTTTTATATTTGAGTGATATTGCTCCTTTGGTTGTTGTGTATTATTGCCCTGAGTTTTAGTCTTTGTTTGACTGGAGTGATCTGCAGGTCCTGGTTACAGTGAACCACAAAACAAACACAACCCAACACACGAAAATTGGCACAGCACAAAGGAGACAAGACAATTTTGTTTTGTTGTGGAGATTTTGTTGTGCAGTGCACAACTGGGTCATGGTATATCAACCCAGTCTCATGGCAGTTTGTGACTAAATCACAAAATCTATATTCAGTCTATTTATTCGTGGCAGGGACACGTTTGTTTAGTTATTTTCGTAAGTCCAGCACATTCTTTAAACTAAGATTCCGTTGGATGCATCCATTCGTGATGGACTTACAAAAATAATGAAATAAACAATGCCACAAATAAATACCGTGAGACTGGGCTGAGTATATGGCCTCACTGCATGACTCAGAAGCTAAATATATGCTCTATAAAAATAACCTAGCTCAGCTGTCTCCCACTGAACAGGGCATACAGTAAAACCTGGACCTGTTGGATCAGTACTCAATAAAACTAAAATCATGACTTTACAGATAAGATCTAGATCCCAGCGAACACAACACAAATTCACATTAGGAAATAACCTATAACACACACACACACTTTAATTACTTGGGTTTGAAAATGACATTCAAGGGTAAGTTTAATCCTGCAGTGACTAAACTAAAAGATGCAAGGCCTTTTTACGCCATAAAACAACAGTGCCCAAATTACAACAATTAGAATCTGTCATTAAGCCAATTGCCCTCTATAGCAGCCCACATGTGTCCATATCAGTCCACTTAAAAAAAAACAAATCAAGAACTGACTAAATAGGACAATCATTCAGTTGTGAGAATTCAGTCCTTGTTATATAAAAAAAATGTTTTATGTATGTTTTTACAATATAAATATACAGATGATACAGATGAGCAGACACGGGAAACATGGCTACTACAGGAACTGCAGGTTGTGTCCACACTTTAAATTGTTCTTTATTAAGCTTAATGAATCTTTATTAATATGAGATGTGAATGCATTAAAAATTGAATAGTTCATTTTAACTGAACTTACTTACTAACTTGTTTTGCCTTCATAAAAGATCTGGGCTGGTCAAATATGTCATATATAGCATAAATATCAGCAAAAAAGCGGAAGATGAACAGGAAGAATCTACAGACCACAGTACCCATGTGAGGGCTATGCTGGCTTACTGGCCGTGCAGTGTGGTTAAGAGAATAGATCTAATTTCAATAATGTTTTTGGCAGAACTTTATGTCTTTCCCTAGTGAAGTATCACAGGTATTATCCAATGGTAAATTTTTACACTTTTACAATAAAAACATTTAAAATGCATTTTCCATTGCATTGCTTTTTGCAAATAAAATCCTTGAACAACAAAGACTTTAATAACAAACTCAAAAGAAAATGATATAACACTATTATAACCCTGACCCTCGCAACCCATTTGGATACCCTTGTATGCTGCTGTCTCCTCTGTTCTCGTTTGCCATTGCCGTGACCCAGCCTGTATGACCATTCCTCTTAATAAAAGCTTGCACTTGAATCCGACCTCGTCAGACCCTTTCATGACATAAAGTGTGTTACAGTAAACTTGTGTTAAAGTGGCGTGACATCCTCCTGATCATTTACAATTATATTAGTTGTTCTTAATCAAAATGTTCTAAAAGTTTATTTGTTAACAATTTACAATAAGATTCCATTCGTTTAGATTACTTAAAGGTAACCTATTAAGCAAAAACATTTACATGGTGTTTGGACATAAATGTGTGTTGGCAGTGTGTAAACACAACACCCAACAATGATAAAAATCGACCCTCTTCTTATTTTAAACAAGCAACCTGGTCTTGTCATGGTGGTGCACAGGCAAGGCATGGAGAGATTCAAGGTCGAAGTTAAACATCTTTAATAAACATAAATGTGAACACACAGAAGCAGGTTAAACGCACGCTTAACACTGACAATCACGGACAAAACTGCCAGACAGGAACCAACTTATAAAGGGCAGACAATCACAGTAAACGAACTGAACACACCTGATAGGAATAACTAATTAACATAACTAGGTCATGTGGAGAAAACAAAGAGCACATGGGGAGAAATGACATCAAAACACTCACACACGTAACAGTTCGCCCCCTCCCGGAACAACAGCGGTGGGAGGCCGGGGGCTCTGAAGGAGGGCATGACAAGGAAGAGGGAGAAAAAAGGCAAAAACAAATCAAATATCAAAGTCCATGGTGGAGTGAATGGTTAAAGTAGCCAGGGAGGAGTCCGGAGAGCGAGGAGGCAGAGGGTGATGCAGAGACCCGCGAAGAAACGACCCCAGGGCGGAGTGGAAGAAGGGAGGAGCCATGGAGGAGGAAGAGCTGATGACTCCATGGGGCTGACTGACAGAGATGCCGCTGATGGTGAGGGAGCCCAGGATGGAGTCGCACAGACAGAGAGCTGGGGTGACATCACTGATCTGGAGGTCTGATGCAGAGCTGCAGGCTCAGGCGACCGAGACAGAGGTGGGGACCTGGAGGAGCGCTGCGGAGCCGCAGCCATAGGAGTGGTGTCCCGAGGCGGAGGATGGTCGACAACTGACCAAGGCGGAGCCGGAGAGACGAGGGAGCCCGGTGGAGCTGGTGGGACGACGGGAAATGTCGAGGGAGCGGAGAGCCCAAGCGATGCAGAAGGGTCGGAGGATCGAGATGGATTCCCTGACTTGATGGCTGGAGGCGGAGACAGGGGATCCTCACGCGCTGACTGAGGGTGAGCCGAGGTGCTAGCAGGAACTGGATTGATGCAGCTGACTGGTGTGAGACGCGGCGGAAGAGGGAGGGTGAGAGGGTGCACAGTCATAGGAGCTGGCTGGAACCAGCGGAGAAGGAGGAGGTGCAGGGCTGGGTAGTGCCTCTCCAAACCAGTCAATAAGGCACTCATCAAATATTTCCGAAAGTTTTTTAATCCATGTCTTTAATGGACTCACCCTCAGCGGTGGGAAGGTGGGCGGGGCTTTCCTTCACGCTCCCAATCTCCACCAATACTCCCTCGGGGACGGACGATTCATTGCCACCGAATGGCAAGTCTGGAGCCGGATAGTGCCGTCGCGGGCGGCTGGACGCATTCCCATGCTGTGGGGAAAGGAGGTAGTCCCACTAAAGCCGCTCGAGGATCTCCTCAGGCGTGATCCTCGATAAACTGTTTAGGTCCGTGATTCTGTCATGGTGGTGCACAGGCAAAGAGATTCAAGTTCAAAGTTAAACATCTTTAATAAACATAAATGTGAACACACAGTTTACTGAGTTGTGCTAAAACACCGGTAAAAACCCTGGCACATTTGTATTATGTTGATATAGGTATGTATTTTGGTGACTCAGAATTGAAAAAAACCTACCCAATAATGTTAACAAATGCAAAACTGATATAAAAGAGCATTTGTTGGTGCAACCATGTCAACTATGAGTGTATACTACAATTGCGCCCCTATCAGCAACAGGACATTTGCATATAAATATGATTTATATTCAATATTATATCTGCCTCACCATTTGGGTAGCTCAGTTTGTAGAACGATGAGTTTTAAGATGTGATGTGATGTGATCATGCCATCATGGATTTGAATCCAGAGAATGCATGTGTTTATAAAACCATATAACTCATGATTTTGCACGTTTTTTGAAATGGGTAGATTTAGGGATGGGGTTAGGTGTGGCCATTCGTACTAATTACATCTAGTAAAATATGTTTTAATCACTGTGAGATCCATATAAAACGTTTGCATACTGCATTTAACACGCATTTTGATTGGTCATGACAGTCAAACTCATTTTATGATGACAGATGCAATACGACACTGTCAATATTTTAAGCCCGCTAGAGGGCGCCTACCTTTACAATGTAAATATAGGTCATAATAACTAAGGTGCTTGCACAAATGACCTATAGGGTCGTTTTTCGTTGGAGGACTGGCTCATAGTTACACAGGATTTGAACCAAGTCTGCATACTGCGGAAATTACTATAATGTTTCATTTCTTTTAGAAACCGAGAGATATACACAGTATGTATCTGTTGGTACGTATTTTGTGTCTCGCTAAAAAAGGGAAACCAAGGTACATTTATGCCATGAGACCAAGTAATAAGGCATTAAGATTTAGGCAGTAATAGTCAATAAGACATTCAAAATTCTGAAGCATTTATTAATCTTAGTTGACAAATACATTATAAAAATCAAACATTATCTTAGTGGTACATTACATTACATTAGTGGTAATTCAATTGATTTGAGCTTGAAAGTTTTTGGCAACACTTTACAATAAGGTGTAATTTTATTACATTAATTAATGTATTAATTAACACGAACGAACAATGAAAACTACATTTATTACCCATGTTCATTATTCATGTTAGTTCACAGTGCATTAACAAATTTCAACAAAACTTGTGATTTTAATACTGCATTAGCAACTGCTGAAATTAACCTTTACTAAGATTAACAAATGCTGTAGAAGAATTGTTTTATTCTTAGTTTGTTAATGTATGTATTTAACTAATGTTGATTAAGGCACCTAATTTTAAAGTTTTACCCAGTTTTAATTATGTTAACAAAGATGAATAAAAACTGTAACAATTCAGTGCTAATTTTTAGTTAATGCATTAAATATAGTTAACAAATGGAACATTTCTTTGAAGTGTTAGTTTATTTTATATGTTAAGAGGTCTCTAAACTAAGGCAAGTATCTTTTATGAGTGAAATTACTCCATTTTATACAGCATGAATTCATAGCAAAATTTGTTGGCAATTTACTTTATTAGTGTATTGCTGTAAAAACAAAAGTGTATAAGAAATCCACCTAAAGCAGTTTTAAAATCTGTTATTTAATCAAATGTACATTTTACTTTACAGTGCACAATAGTTATTTTGCACAATAGACATGTCAGACATAAGAAATTAGAAATAACAATACATTAAAAACATTAAAATACATCACAAATGTGTATGAGTAAAACAGCATGTATGTAATTAATGTATAAAGCATCATCTTGCATAAGTTTTAAAACTTTACATTCAACACGGTTAGTCAACACAAAATAAAACAGCAATGTGGCTTTCTTTGATGTGTTCTTCCTTTCTCTAACCTTTTAGAATACATGACCACAACTGTAAAGGAGGATGATTGGTTAAGGGTGGAAACCAAAAAAAAAATGAAGAGAGTCAAATACATACTGTGCAAACAAGTACTATTTGCTATTTTTAGTTAAATATTTAAACATTTGCAATGATACAAAAAGGCTTTAATGTTATGCTCAGATAAATGAAATTTGATTTATTATTATCAAAAGTTTCCATCAGTCAGTTCTCTGTTGGCCTACTTGTCAGACGGGAAATAGCAGGCACCTTTCAACCATCTTGAGTTCTTTGCACATGCATGAGCTCATAAGACCACAAACGAGGTCTTTGACATTTCTTTTGTCCATCAGCTAACAATATCTCCTATCTCTTTTGTTTGTTCTTCACACTTAAACTGTTTTTAAATTCTTTCTCTACAGCGTCTTAAATATAATCATGATATTCACGCTAAAATAATTATAGAATTGTGTTTCTCTCTCTGAACTGAAGAAGGAAATTAAAATGATCAACTCAAGTTCAAGCAAAAAAATAATTTAAATGCTTTGTCAATCCAAATAGAAAGTTACACAACTTTAAATCCATCCCCCGGTTTCACAAACAAGGCTTAAATGAATATTTCACCTAAAAATGAAAATTCTGTCATCATTTACTCACCCTTGAATACTGTAAGATCTGTAAGAATTTCTTTGTTCTACCGAACACAAAGGAGGATATTTTAAAGAAAGCTTGTAACCGGGCTGTTTTGGGTCATCACTGACTTCCATAGAAAAAATATTCAATAGGGTGAGTAAATGATGACAGAATTTCATTTTTGGGTGAACTATTCATTTCACCCAGTGTTGTTGTTTTGTCTTAAGAGTCAAACCAGTAATGCTTTTTTTTTTCTAAAACAGGCTAAGCCCTGTCTATGAAACAGGGCATATATCAAAGTTATTTAGCGGAGTAGCTTGGAAGATTGATAGTCAGGGTTGAGGAAAATCTGTCCACTGGGCTGGGCGTCTGAATTGCTCCGTTTCATCTCTTCATAAACTGAGTCTGAGGGATTTTTTGATGGACTGTATTCTTTGTTCCCCCAATGCCCCTTCACCTGAGGATAACAAAAAGAAGTGACTCGTTAAAGATATGTCATTTTCAGTCTTGCAGTGTTTCTGACCTATTCTCCAAATATTTCTTAGCTTCTAAACTCACTACAACAGGGGCACAGTTACTGTTTTATTTATTTATTCATTCATTTTACTCTGTGACTTATGTTTCTCAGTTGAAAGCATATAGACATTTTGGTTTCACTTTATTTTGATGGTCCATTTAACGTATTCTGTTGATTATAGGTAACATCGCACCTACATAGCAGAGTATTAGTAGACTGGTAGGGTTTGAATAGGTTGATATGTTCTTGCAAAGTTACTTATAGTTAGTAGAGCGTCTTTAGGGAGACCATTACCATTAAAGAGTTAGCAGATATTAATTAGACAGTGTACTAATATTCTAATGAGAGTTAGTTGACATGTAGGCGCAAAGCTACTTATTGTCAACAGATTGTTCAAAAGGGACCAGCAAAATAAAGTGTTACCGACGTTTTTTGTTTACAGTTTATTTTGATGGTCCCTTTTAAACAATCTTTTAACAATCAGTAACATTGCACCTAAAAATCAACAAACTCTAATTACAGTTTTATTACACTGCCTGATTAATATCTGCTAACTATTTATTGTGAAGGTCTCCCAACAGACCTTCTACTGACAATAAGTAACTTTGCAAGTATGTTTTTTAAACTTATTCTAATCCTACCATTCTTCTAGCACTCTAATGAGAATGTGTTAAAGGGACCATCAAAATAAAGTGAAACCACGTTTTTTGGGTTATAGAATAGTTATAGTATGTGAGCTGTGCATTAACATGCATTAGCTAATGACATTAGCTAATGAACGTTAACTAATTTTACATGTAAAGCTTTAACTTATCTCAACAAACAAAAATTTTTTAAATGTCGGTTTTACATTTTGCATTGTGTATGAATGTAAATAGAAAATCATCCTGGAGTTTAGAAACGGTAAAAGAATTAGCAACATATTTAGCAACAAATCAAACCACAAAGAGTAGCAAATGCCGTTGTCATTTGCATATTGCACATTTACACATGGCAGCGTTTCAGATGTATGTATAATGTTGTTTATAAGTATAAAAGTGTTTTGCTTTTGATTTGTATTTTTAGGTCATCCACACTAATTTTTTTGTGTGTATATACACTTACTTTCAGAATCACAAAGATAAAGCCAATGATGCACAGTAGTGACAGAACAACACACACAATGAGAACAATCATCACATGAGGATCTTCTGCACACTTGTTATCTTCTTTTATTTCTGGGGTGAGAACCCCTTCTCCCTTTTCTTCTTCTGTGTCCCTTTTTTTCGTGATGTCATGACTGTTCTTCATAGTCTCTTTATCTGAATAGAAATTTCCCATTAACCTTTTTTATAGTAAATATAGTCTTCCTAGTAAATACATGCATTACGTTCATATAGAGCACAATAAACCAATCATGTTTTAATAATAAAATTGCATCTGTCTCAAATGAAAGATTGGCTTTGTGAAACAATTGTGTTGAATAAAAAAAGACATACTTGCCTATCAATAACATGGTGACATTGCCAAAAGTAACTTTGTCTTCACGATTAAATTCACACCAGTACAGTCCAGTGTCTGCGGTATTTACATTGGAGAACTCCGCAGTAAGGTTGGGAAACGTTCCATTCACTTGTACTTTATTTTTGTACAGTCTTTTAGGTGTAAAAGACTTGTTTTTGTAATAGTAGAAGACTTGGTGTATGGTTTCATTTGCTCCTTTTTTGTACATGTACACCCCATCTTGAGGGGTTTTATCAGTAGCACATGGAATAATGAATGTCTTTTCACCAACTCCAATTAAAGATGCAACTGTTAAAAAAAACAACAACAACTAATAAGACCTTAAACATTTAAATGCACTGATAAATCTTTAGGCAATAGTGCAACTACATTTTTTTAGCAACATGTACAGACATGAAAACACATATTTATTTACATGAATGTGCTAAATTGTCCTTCTTTAACTAATGTTTCTTAACATTTCTACAAAATATGTTCCATTGCAAAATATAGCATCCATGAAATTAACATTTTTAAATGTTGAAATGGAAAGCAAAATGTATATAAATATACATATTCATACCTTTCAAGTCTGGATTTGCGAACGAGCTGCTTCTTAAACAGATCAATAGAAAACTGTATCTCACAACACACACCATTTTCACAGCTCTGAGACTATGACTAGCTTCTGCTGAACAGGATCTGGTGTAAGTGGTAATCAAATGTAGGGCTTATACGAAACCTTTTTTTTTTTCTTAAGGAAGTACAACCAAGAGGTTTAGAGTTGTAATTGCAGTATGTTAGTTCAGAATATAGATATATCATATATCCATATAACTCTTCTGTAAATATGATTTTTTTTATAATGATCCTTTCTCAAGCAGCAAAAGTGAAAAAGTGCAAATGTATACTGGCAACTTTGGACTAAATTAAATAAACAAGACTAGTTTACTATGGAAAGCTGTTGTAACATTTCATTATAAACCACACAAGTATCTAATTAAAAATTATTAGTACTTATTTTTTAGAGCCAATTGTAAGGTTTGAAGGAATTAAAGCTTCTCTGGGAAAGCTGGACTGAGGAGTTTCTCGCATGCTGCAGGCAGAGCCATAAAAATTTGGAACCTGGCAGTACAGACAATAAACAACGCACTGCTGGAATATAGGAGTTTATGGGACTGAGTTCCCAGAGGTCCTGCATTCTGCTGTGTGTCTCAAGTCAGGTATACATTTTCCTTTAAATTAAAACCAAATGTAATTCTTCTAAATTGTAATTGAATTGAACTTTCCAAGTGTTTAAATTATGTAAATTGGATTGATATTCTTTTTTGAACTATCAAAGTTTTAAACAATGTTTTGGAACAATGTAATTCTCACTTCTGAAATTATGTAATTGGTAATATTATGTTTTGATTTATCAAAGCTATGCATTCTTTTAAAATGAGAACTGAACTGGATTTTACACTGTTTAATTATGTCAATTGGCTTAACTATACCTGACGAATAAATTATTTCTTGATTCCATTTAAATTGTTGAACTCTTTGCTTCTAGTAGGGTGTAAGGAGGCGGGGCGCGCCTGAACAACACGGCCTGAAGATATTCAAACTGAGAGGCATACCCATTCACAGCAGTAGGCGTGATGGAGATCAAGTATTAAGACAACTCGATTCGGAATCAACATTCAAATCTAAGAGCAATCTAAACTTAATAATAATCTAAAATTGGAGTCAGATTAAAACGAGGTAACCTCAAAAGTAAAACTAAAAGTAAAACTTAAGGATCAAAATTCTAAATTAAAACTTAAAACCAAAAGTTAGGAATTCCCTAGGAGTCTTCTCTGTAGTAGCCGGGAGGCGAGACACGCAGCATTCCGGCCAAAATAGGCGTAGCCTTACAATTCGATCAGAACATTGAAACACGAGGAGCCGAATTCCACAACGTCCCAATAAATCAGAGAGACAACTCTCTTTTACTACAATTGTATTGGTTTGATTAGTTTTGCAGCAACTAAACCAACACTATACTCAAAGTTGGGATTAACAACAGAGCCTATTAGTGGACCCGATCCACTGTCTTTTCCCTTCTCTCCTGTTTTCCTTCCTCATAATCTGTGCATTTGCAGAGACCTGTAAGAACCATCAATCAATTTTAACTGAATGAGATACACAATCGTGTCAAAGACGAATCATCCTTAAAATCTGATCAAACCGTTCTTTGTTCCTCCTAACCT
>JAUMHP010000048.1:887271-898554 GCA_032361065.1 Enteromius trimaculatus | reverse complement strand
TATATATATATATATATATATATATATATATATATATATATACACACTATGATTTAAATGTTTAGGAACAGTGTTTTTCAGAAAGGAATTAATATCTATATTTAACAATGATGGCTTAAATTGATCAAAAGTGACAGTAAAGTTTTTTTTATTATTATTATTGTTAAAAGAGTTTTCTATTTCAAATAAATGCTGTTCTTTTGAACTTTCTATTCATCAAAGAATCTTGAAAATAAAATGTATGACAGTTTGAACAAAAATAGTGTCTCTTTTAGCATTGCTAATAATTAGAAATGTTTCTTGAGCAGCAAATCAGAATATTAGAATAATTTCTGAAGGATTGTGTCACACTGAGGACTGGAGTAATGACATATTTTAAAATACATTCACTTACAAACCTGTCATTTTAAATTGTAATGATATTTCACAATACAAACGTTTTTACTTTATTTATTTATTTATTTTAATCAAATAAATGCAGTCTTGAGCAGAAGAAACTTTGGAAACAGCAATTATTTTTGGAGTGATTCAGAAACTTGTATAACTTCTTTTTTTAAACTAAAATATGCTACGATAATGAGGTGAACCAAAGGTTACATAATGCACATGACACTTGATATTTCATATCAAGTGCTTGAAAAGAGAGAAGGAAGAAAGAACTGAGCTGGCACACATTTCCCTGATCTCTGTTTCTGCTGACATTCCCTGTTGAAACGAGTGAAGAGAGTTGAGACAGTTTCCTTCGTCTTTATTTTCCAACTGCATCGCTGTAATTAGAGTCAGCACACACACACACACACACACACCTTTCTCTGCAAATCAAATCTGCACTTCCCGTACGCTGTAAGTAGCAAGCCATTTCACTCTTGTTTAGTTGTGTCACTGTGCATAGTCTGACTCCGACAGATGTAGTTTAGTGTCTGGACTGTATTAATATAATGATTGCATGTCATTTAACAATCATTTAAAAAAAAACTCAATCCGGTAACGTCTCCTTTATGTTCCTGAAATCATCTCATAATGACTGGAAGCTCTTTCTTCTTTGTGTTTCGTTTGCGTTTCTTTCTTTCTCTGGAAAGCGTGTGAATCGCGGCTTTGAGAATAGATGTTTTGAAGTTGTAAAAGAGCATGTTTGGAGGTGATAATTAATGAGAAAAACACAGAGACCTCTGTAAGAGCACCTCTGAGAGCTCCTGAAGAGGTGTGGAGAGTGCAATTTATAGTCAGACTGTGAAACAAGACGAGATGAACGATTCGGCCGGTCTCACAAGCAGCTGGCAAGAAATAAGCAATGTAAAGTTATGATTGTGATGTCACTGCGCAATATCGAACTGTGAAGTTTTTTTTTTTTTATGTGCAAAAGCAATTTGTGTGAAAACAGGTTTTTAAATCTGACAAAACCTTGCTTTTATTACATCCTTTAAAGTGAAAGAATGAAAAACATATCTTAAATAAAGCAATAAGACGTGAGAGAATGTGCTTCAAGGTGATATGAAGGAAAAGCATGTTCTTAAGCGCAGCGAAATCTATCAAATGACTAATTGCTTTCTTAAAACAGATGCTATATAATAAAGCACAAATAATGTACAACCAGACGTGCATCTTCTGAATACAGCAGTGATGGCTTACAACTCATAAAAATGTGAAGTTAGAAATGTGATGTCATTGCACACAATTAAATTCATTCATGTGTCAAATAAGTCAACTTTCTGAATTTTCCCTGCCCAAATGTTCACATTTTGTTCATATATTTTCTGATCAGTGTAGCCAGATTATTGAATGCCATGGATTAACATTTACTGAGGAATCAAAAAAAAAAAACACTTTTCACAAAGTTATCATGCCTATAGGTTAAATATTCAAATATATATTAGATTCTGGTTCTTAGCAAATATTTATTTTGTTAACTTCACTTTTAAAGCCCAACAGGTTTGTTTTCAGGATTCGTCTCACATTTTCAGCAGTCAAAAAGCCAAATACGGCTGAACAAATAGTGTTAAAAACAAGAAATGTTGAAACTCTTAGCAAAAAATGACGTTATTATGAGTTACTGTGAGTTGCTGCAAGTTTATAAAACTTCCCACAAGTTACTTTAGTTTGGAAAATTGCTCACAGATGAATGACGTACACGGACCAACCAGTATTTTGTTTCATTTCAAACATTTAGGGTGTTTTTTTAGATATAGTTTGTCGTTGATTAATGAAAGATCACAATAGAAACACTTAAAGCACATGAGAATAGAAGTCAGTGCTTTATTTCTAAAGCAGTGTATCTGCATGTGGTGCATGGCATGATTTAGACAGCTAGGATGATGTTTTTGTTTACAGCGCTAGATGTGAATGTTTCCCGGATTCACTAAAATCTGTGAAATATTAAACAATGCTTAGAGCTCAAATGATCTGACAGCTGCGGTCCATGGAGAAACAACACTCGGTGAGAAACTGTTTGTCTCTGGTTGTTCAGCTCATCCGGTTTACAGTGGATATGATATCCTGAGAGAGAAATAGAATTGGAAAGGAGTCGTTTCTTGTCTTCTGTTCAAGAAAAGTGAAACACACTGAACGTTTTCATCAATCTGAGGTATAAATTATATATTCTGCATAATGTTTTCTCTTTTTGTTGCTTTAGTATCTGGAATATTACCGTACTGCTCCACTTGACTCATTTTATTCAGCCGTATTTTGTGTTTATATTCCCATGGCTGCAATTACGGTTGCATTTTAAAGTGGTGCTCCAAAAATATTGTTTTAATACAACAGCTAAAACGCACATGTGCTCTCTCTCTCTTGTCTGAGCTATCTGAGAGTAATCTATATGGAGCTGCGCCATGCTATCTTGATCTTTATCCTAAAAACATTCACCTAAAGTAGTTTGTTTGAGATGATTTTAGCTGTTGTCTGTAAACGGATTTGGGCTGAATTTGTTGGACGGCAGCTGTTCTCATCTAAGGATGTTCTCATGTGTCTCACAACCATCTGCCGATCAGATGCCACGTCACGTAAGCTCTTCATGTGGTTTTGACATCTCCGCTCATCTCTCTTTATTTCATGAGCTAAAAATACTTTTTAAAGAGCGACGATGGCGGTCTGTTGGATATGAATTTTCACAAGGACTCTGCTACACAAAGCACATTCAAATGTGATTAAACATCTATAGTAGTGCAGTAGTTACAATACTTAATTAGGTGATCCACGCTGATGATGAATGTGTATAAATTCACATCACAGTTGTTGCTGTAAACAATCTTCGGTTTGGATAATGGAAGTTTTTGGCAGAAAAATAAAATGCTTTTAAAATGTTGTCTTTAATCCTTTTTCAGTTGCTGCGTTTTATTAAAGCAATAAGGTGTGCATTCACAAGATTTTACCACAGTTACTCACTTCATTTCACTTCCATTATAAGGATTGATTCTTTTCTTCTTCTCGTTCTTTTTTGTTGTCACGATGGTGAGAAATGATGAGAGAACTTTCCTTTTTTGGTTGCGCTATCCCTTTAAGTGACATTTGCATTTATTCATTTAGCAGATGCTTTTATCCAAAGCGCCTTACAAATAAAGAACATCATATGCAGTTTGTTGTAACTGATGACAATATTCACGATGCATAACAGATTTTGTTTTAAATAAATAGGAGTCTGCATAATAAAGAGAAACCAAAGCGCACAAAATACGTGTGGTTTGATTGGCCTGTTTTTGTTTCAGAGGTAGTGATGTGGGACTGAATGATATGTTTTGTTTTTGTTTATGTGTTTTCTCTGAATGTGTTGATTGGCGTGGTAGTGTTTGTATTGATTACTGACTAACTCTTTTCCTCACAGAGAGAGACAGAGATGCAGCTCAGCTCTCTGCCTGCGGCTACAACACAGTTTGCTCTGACCGACTGCAGTGATTAACCAGGAAAACACTCAATATTCAATTCAATGTGTTTGGTGTGTGTGTGTGTGTGTACTGGTTTTTGTGATTTACGGGGACAAACATTTGTTGACAGGGGTATGACAGAGGTATTACAATTTGAAGGTGGTTTATGAGGACACTGCCTATGTTCCCACAATTTAAACGTCTCGATCATACTATTATTAGTTCATTCAGTTTGAACTTCATCACTGTTTATTAACCTCATGCTGTTTTCTTCGGTAGTTTGAGCTCCTCTGCTCACCAAGGCTGCATTTATCTGATCAAAATACAGTAAAACTAAGAAATATTTGAAATACCAGCATCATTACTCCAGTCTTCAGCATCACATGATCCTTCAGAAATCATTCTAATACCCTGATTTGCTGCTCAAGAAACATTTCTGATTATTATCAATGATGAAACAGATGAGTCCATGCTTCATATTTTGTGGAAACCGTGGTTCATTTTATCTTTGAAGATCCTTTGAGTATTGGAATGTTCAAAAGAAAACACAAATCTTTGGTCATTAATGTCTTGACTGTCACCTTCGATCTGTTTAATGCATCCTCGCTGAATAAAAGTGTTATGTTTTCACTGTATCTCTTTATCATTTATGCTGGTTTATATAATCGGAACAGTACAGTACCTCAATGTCCATCACTCTTATAATCTATGATGCATAGTTTATGCTATTACATAAATATGTTCATATATGAGAAGTTTCAGGTCACTTCAGGGTAATCCAGAGTAGGGTGGAAGTTTGAGGGCAGTTTGGGTAAGAGTTTGGTTCAGGACAGAGCTGGTGTTTGGATTTAATGTGTTTGAGGTGGGATCAAACGGAAAGGTCCGGATTGAATCTCGCTTCATCCCATTAGCTTCTGCAGAGAACAGAGTCTAAAGGATAAGTATGCAAAAATGTACCGCTTGTCAGACTTTTAATCCACAGCAAGTAGCTGTAGACAGATTCCTATTGGCAGCTCGGGGCTAAACGCTTCTCCAGAGGCCTTCGTGATGATAGAAGAGGAGCAGACACGCATGTGTGTTCGATCTCACAAATATTTAGCCTCTCAGCAAGCAGCAAATGGCCTTAATCGGATCATTTGAATGCAGTACGTTTTAAAAAGTATTATTGAATTTACTTGTTTTGATGATGCATATCTTTCCACAATATGGATAACATAAATGTAACATAAACATTCTTTTTTCTCTCTATTTGTTTTATTTGTTAATGTGTAATCGTTTTGTGTTTTGTAATCTTTTTTTTTCTTCTTCTTCTTCTAGTGTCCTTTACTTTCTATCACAACTTTTCTATATTAATGGCATTACCTAACAGGAAGTGGCACCGTTTTAGAGGACAAAGAAGTATTATAAATGGATTTGATTAATGTTGGGATGTGTGTTTCTGTAAAACATTTGTCTTATTTAATTGCACAAATATATTATTAGATGTTGTTTCAAAAGATGCTTAAAAATACTAAATTAATGTTAGCTCTTTATGAATAAATGAATTGCCTTGTCATTGCACAATTAATTAAACTAATAAAAACTAACAGTCGTCACTGCTTGACCAAAGCATACAGTATTGCTATATAAAATCATTAAATGAGAACTCAAATTGCACTTTTTATTTTATTAAACGGAATAAAGGTGTTGCAGTATATGAATAGGAAAGCTCATGTAAGTGGTGAATATAAATTCATATAGTTGTTTGTGCACTTTATTTAGACACCTTAACCCAGTTCACTCTGTATATATAACTGCATCTATGCATTGAGCTTCAGTTCATCAAATCACTTCACACGAGGCAGTCACCTCCTCAGATCACGGCTGACATCTCCTCCCAGAAGACCTCAGCATATGTGTCACATGCGTCTGCAGGTAAATAGAGTGTCTGTCCCAGTCCTCTCTAGACCTGAAGAAGAGACTGTTAAATATACAGAACAAACTATTAGCATTATTTCAATGCAAGCCTGTCAGGACAAGTGTTTTATGTCCTGTGTAACAGTTTCATTCAGGTCATGTACAAACATTACAATGTTCTGTAATAGAGCTGCTCTTGTTCTATCTGCCACAGGTCTGTTATATCCAGGGCCTGGTGTAGCCAGGCTTTTGAATATTAGCTTTTAGTCTGAAACACATTACTGATTATTCTGACCCAGAACTGCCCACTTGAAGAGAGCATATGATTGGCATGTAAAAGTGACTGACCACAGGGTTAGCTTTTATGTGCTATAGAAAGGCAAGTGTAGAAATGTCAAAATGTAAATGTGTGTTTTTTTTGTTTTTGTTTTTTTCTTTCACATTTTAAAGAAATACAGTAGAATATTTGACGTTTTACTATAGTTGTTTGTATTTACTTGAATTAGATTATATCACACTGATAGACCTGGACAACAACAGCACTACACAAAAAAAAACAAAAAACATTTTTTTAAGGTAAGTGGTTGCAAACAATTTATTTTAGTTACATTTTTACATTTAGTTGAAATGTCAGCTAAATGTATTTAAACATTGCTAAAATAGATTGACTCCAACCACTTACCTTAAAAAATATTAGTAGTTTTTTTTTTTACTAATAAAAATACTAATAAAAATGTTGGCAGTGCATGTTATTTTAATAATAATAATAATTTATTTATTTTTAAATAAGCCTTTTGGAGTTTGGAAGCGTAAATTTCTATTCAAATTCTATTTATATTAAAAAATCAATGTGAACCTTTTTCAAAACATTTTTTTGCATTAGGCTAAACTGAAGAACGACTATCGTACAGATTTTAAGGCAAAAAATGTAATTATTTAAGTCAATTATTTAAAAAAAAGTATATTATTAGCAAGCTTTTGAATGTAAAATAATAAAGTTTTATTTATTTATTTATTTGCTAAACGTCTGAACAGAATGAATGGGGGTCGCTGTCCGTGGTGCTGATCTCTCTCTCTCTCTCTCTCTCTCTCTCTCTCTCTCTCTCTCTCACACACACACACACACACGCACAGATCTCTCTCTCCCTCTCCTCTCAGTGTTTGTGTTGATCTCCTCGCGGATGAATCTCGCAGTGATGGAGATCAAAGTGGCTCGTTTTCGCGTTCGCCGGAGATAAAGTGATTTTAAGGAGAAATGCGGTGTGTTTCGTGTGCTGCTGATCTCACACACCGCCAGACCTGAGCTCGCATTGAGACGAAGAGCGGCGCTGGGAAGTTTAATGTTCCTCAAGAGCGACGGAAACAGTCATCCGAACATCTGAGGTAAAACTCCTCGAACCTTCCTGTCTCGGGCTTTTCGTGCTGTTTGTGTCGAGATGTGTATCAGTATGTGTGTGTTTTGCTGTTGTTTTGTAAGAGTGCCCGTGTGTTTCTGTCTGATGATCCGGAACACAGTGTGAGGGCTTGGGCTGTGTCTCAAAACCTAGTGAGCAGACTACATAGATTGATAGATTTTTGGGGGGCATCATACAGTAGGCCTATTTTGTGTACAAAAATACTGTTGGAATGCAAACGCTAGTATACAGTACGCTCATTACTGTTTGAGACACAGCCATGAGGCTGTTAGTCGTGTAGTTGATGCATTTGGTTTAATAAGCACTTGATGAAGGGGAAACGTTCCTATTTCTATATCCTACCACTGTCTGTCAGTCTTATCTGTTCATGTAGATTGAAACACAGTCATAACAGCATTTATACCAGAGATAGCTAGTGCTGAGTGACTTTCTAGTGAGCAGTCGACTTGGACTTAATTAAATGATTAAAAGAACTGCTAGCCACATGAAGTCATATTGTTGTGAATCTGCTGGAGCTTCACAGATATTGATAAAGCAGCTGGTTTATGACTGAAGGGCGGGTTCAGATGCTCTCCTGCCCTCTACATGAGACATTTCCCAAAGGAGATTGAGAATCAAAAGAATAAAGTGTGCATTGCAAAAAAACTGCTGTATGTACACAGATATGTGCAGTTTTACACATTGGCATGTTACTACATGTGAACCAGGAGCCAAAACCATCTCAGGAGGTCAATATAAGCATTTGAGCTGTTTTAATTAACTTGCAAAAGCCTGCCTTTTGTGAAAACTGCATTTGCTGCTTTAGCTGTCTGGCTATTCTGTGTGATGTGAAATCTGCTATCATATGGATTGAGCTGTTTGAATAACTCTTGCAGTTGGTGATGGTTTCAGTCGATCATAATCTCACACACTTTTAGTCTTGCCATACAGGCTCCTTAAAGATAATGGCTGAATAGAGTGGATTTTAAGATTCAGCTCAGATCTGGTTTTGTTTGTGCATCCAGCTCCATCTTTCTTGTCTCTGGTATCTGTCTGCCTTGTTGAAAGCCCCTCTAATTTCCCCTCAACTGCATCTATTTTATTCTCATCTCTGAACTTTCTGCAAAATGCTTTTTTTGGCAATGCGTGACTGAAAGTTTGTCAACAATGTGTTGCGCAACTAATGTCTGTCCTTTTAAAACATCTTCAAAAAGAAAGATCTGCTCAGATTGTTGTGTTAGCGCTCATTATCTAGCGCAGTGAGTGTCATCTGTGGTGCTGTCTGTAACAGGCTGATGGCTTGGCAAATGCTCGATTCGTCTCTGGGCACAGTTACGTGCACTGTTTTAGCAACTCACAGAAGACCTAGATATCTTGGCTTTTGTCGCATTTCTCAGAGCAACTCAGGTGCATGTCCAGTCTATCCATTTTTTTTCACACTGTATAATCCACGTTTCTTATTCACTGACAAAAGCTGAGTATCCCGATGTGATTATTCTCTAAACGTGAATGAGAAGAACAATGCTAGGACTCTTTTCTACAACCTAGTGCACTGCATTGCTGTCTACCATCTACATGCGTCCTAACTGAAATGGAGGCCCATAAGTGACAGATTTGGAGCGCAAATGTGTGTCATACAAATAGCGTCTCACATGAAACTGGATGCACAATTGATTTCAATAGACTTAATGATGATATGATGTGAAGTTATGAAGAAACGGTGCAACACCAAAAACTGTTTTAATAAAGTCTATTATAATTAATTGAAATAATCATATTTATAGTTACAATTATTATAATGCATTCTATGTTTGCTTCCTCTGTAAAGGATGCATTCAGCACTGCATTAGATTTTTGCTCAAAATAAAGTTGCTCAGAAGTCAATGCAGTCATTATGGTAATGCTTTACAGTAAGATTCTACAAGTTAACATTCATTAATTCAGAAGTTAACATCAAATCATCCTCTTGGGTCCCACTTTATCTGAAGTGTCCCTAATACCTGTGTACTTCTATAGTAACTATAGTGTGTATGTAGTGTGTAACCACAGTGTAAGTACACATTGTTACATAGTATCTACAACTGTAATATTACTGTAACTACACAGATGTAACACCCCTCAGAATGGTGTGTGTAAGTACAAATGTGTGACGCATGGGTAGCAACACTTTTTGGTAAATGAAGTGTTAGACTTTATATTAAATAGACAATTGCTCTGGATTTAGCATGTAATTACTGTTACTGATGTCGCACAGCAGCGGGCAGTAAATTAGGCTATGCATATAAACTGTGGTTGGTGTCCAGAATGTTACACTTGATATTAAGTGGGCAGTTCCTGAGGAGTTACAATGTATATACACTGGTGTTACAGAGGTGCACCAACTTTGCATATCCCTAAACCTACCCCCTAACTAACGACACCCCCTGATCACCCCCTGTTCCAGGTACTCTTATACATACCGCTGTTACTAAATATAGCTAAGTAATTCCTGTTACTACTTAGTAACGTGAAAAAAGTGCTGTTACAAATGTCCTGTTACACATTTGTACTCACACACACCATCCTGAGGGGTGTTACGTGTGTAGTTACAGTAATATTACAGCTGTAGATACTATGTACCGGTGTGTACTTACACTGTGGTTACATACTACATACACATCTAGTTACTATGGAAGTACACAGGTATTAGGGACACAACATAAAGTGGGACCTCATCAGTCTACAACAATTAGTAATCTTGATTAAAAAGCATGTATTGTAAAACTATTGTAAAAAGCGGATATATTAAAAGGAAACAAGAAAACAATGTTGCATCTTTTAATTGGTCTAATAATTTGGATAAAGTAAAAGTTTGTTGAAACAAATCTTACTTTATGTACTAAATTAACATCAGCTAATTTATTATGAACAAACATGAATTAACAGTTAATGATCCATTTTTAAATTAGCATTAGCCTAGATTAATAAATAATGCAAAAATGTTGTTATTTATAGGTTGTGATACCTAATGCTGAAGCTTATTAATGTTATTTTTCTAATAATCATGCATTACAAGGTTTTGAAACAGAACTGAGGCATCAGTGCATTCTAGAGCTAATGAATTAGTGCGTTCACTTTAGTGCACAATATCTGTTGCATGATCCAAAAGTCAGATTGTAGTACTTTGTCTTAAAGTATATCCTCAATCTACTGTGTCCAAGTTTTGCTCTCTGTTGATGATTGACTCTTGCTTTTATTAGAAACCTCCAAACAATCTTTATAAGCCTGAAAGCCCTCAAACTGCAGTGAAGTTTCTATCTTATCTAAGTCTGCCATTGTGAACAGGCTTCTCTTGAATGGGCCGAAGTCAGTCCATCACAGCGAGTCAATAAGGGAGCGAGGGCCAACAGCCACAGCAAAGGCCATGAATGGACTGCTAATCATAGGCAGATCAATAGCCTTTTCAATAGCGCTTACTCATATTTAAACAGGGCTCAGGCTGAGAGCTCTTTCTGTGTGCGCTCGCTGCTGAAATGTGACACAATGTTCACGTCTCGCAGTACCAGCTGTGTCTTTATGCCACCAAATTAACATTCACTTTAGCAGCACTATTTCAGTGAGTGTGTGTGTGGATGCTTTTTTTATTGGCCTGAATAAGCCCCACCTAACTGCTTTAGTGAACTCAGTGCTCTTGTGCTAAAAAGAAAAAATAAGAAGCCGAACTGAAGATGACTGATGTGTTGTTGTGGCACGATAGTTTGAGAGTCAGAGCTGTACGTCAATCAGAGCTGAAGCAATGGTAAAATAAAATCATATTTTCAGGTGATATACAAACTGAACAATGGCTTTTTGAATGTGCTACTTTACAATGAGAAATACGTTTATACATACTTTAAAATAACGAGTATTGCTGGTGTGTTGGTTATGTTTATATATGAAATAAAACAGGTTCGGAATGCATTGAGGGGTTATTGATTTTATTCTACTGTCCAGACTTTTGGGGTCACAATTTTTTTTTTTTACTGTAAAAATTAGGTAAAAAAATATAAAATTGTGATATATTATTGTGATTTCAAATAATGGTTACCCTTTCAGTCGAATCACTTCGACGTTACATATGGGATCTCGCATGAGAGACCGTTCGTCTTCGAGTCTTT
>JAUMHP010000048.1:846784-865280 GCA_032361065.1 Enteromius trimaculatus | reverse complement strand
GTAACCGTGGTGTGCGTGTGCAAAGACGTGATTATTACGGTTAAATATGCGCAGTGATATGGAACTGTAATGCGGTCGAGAGAGCTGCCTGGAACTACATTCGCCGTGCGTTTCCCTGAATATAATTGCACGCCTCAGAACGTTCGTCAGCCAATCAGATTCAAGCATTCAACGGCCCCGTAGTATAAGGCTTTTTATGTAATTATTTTAACTTTTTATCTCAATTAGGACCATTTATCATAATTATGACTCAATTTGATCAAATGTGTATAGTTTGTAAATCTCAAATTTGGCCTTTTATCACATAATTTTGATTTCATAATTGTAACTTTTTATATTTTCATAAATTTCAATAATTTTATTTTTTTTTGCACCGTATTCTTATTGTTCAGCTAGCATAGACTGTACCACGTTACTCTGGTAAACCACACAAGCTCTTATGATATTCTGCCTCAAACAAGACATCATTTTCATATCCGGTTGAATCCAGATGTTTGAGATTGTGGATCAGGTTGAGGGTGATGGACAGAGCAGATGATTGAAGGAGCGCTGATAATCAAGGAAACCGATGTCAGGACGATCCTGAGATCGTGAAAGCGTCTGGCATTTCTCATGTGTGTGTGATTCAGATGATGGAGCTGACAGCCATTGTTTCCGAGCTGGTCTCAGTATCACGCTCATATCTCTGAGCAGACAGTAGATGTCCTTTGACCTTCGTATTTGTAAGACTTTCACGCTGAACCCGCTGACACCTCATTCTGGAAATGTCCTATTGATCGCCGTCAGACTGTACCGGAAGAGAAATGCCACATTAGTCATGTGTCTTTATTGTCATTCATCATCTTTTCTAGTCTGCGACACATCTATTTATCTATATATATCTATAAATTTTATGTGACAATTATTGTGTAGTTAAAAAATGCAATAAATCAATGCAATGAATAAATATTATTTAAATATAATATTTTATTTGATTAACACATTTATTTAATCGTATATATCCCTTCTGCACCAGAATCAAAAATACGGTAAAAATAAATAAAAGATCAATAAGTCATGGCAACATTTCCCCCCCATTACTTTACCTTAATCAAAATAAGCTAATATCAACTTCTACTTTATATTATACATGGATCAACTTTTAACTTAAAAAAATAAATATATCTTTTAAGTCAGTTTAATGCAATTTAATATGAAATGACTTGAACAGCCCATTCTATTGAATGTAATTATTAAGGCAGCAGCTATACAGTGCTGTGATATGAAATATTATTAGAGTGTGATCTGTTTTCTGTGTGAGTATATAGTAAGATGTAATGTTATTGTTGTGATGTTCAGCATCATTACTCCAGTCTTCAGTGTCTCGTTCCTCTCCTCACGCTGTGTGATGTTTATGGAGTCTCTTGTTCCTGTATTGTGTCTAAATGTCCTGTGAGTGAGTCCCATTATCTGTGGGACAGTAATGATGGTCTGTCAGCAGTAATAACGTGTGTGTGTGTGTGTGTGTGTGCTGCTCATTGATGAATCTCAGGGTCGGGTCATTAATCTACAGCAGTGTCTGGGGGACAAGGATGAGGATGAGGACAGGAGGAAGGTGTTCAGTGGCTCCTGACGCCCGCGGCTCTGCTCCGCTCAGTCTGGCATCTTCATTTTACGCTCTTTGGTTTGATTGGGATGCTGTGTTCCAGCTGTGGCCGCTTCTCTGCTGTCGGCTGACGACTGAGGATGTGCGGCTTTGTTCCAGCACCAGTGTCGTACCTCGAGCAGTGTTCTGCTTTAAACTCTTTAAACCATCTTTTGCTAATTGACTGATATATATATATATATAGTGATTACTGTAGTATTTTGGTGGACAAAAGGATTACAGCAGCTAGAAATCTGTTTAAGTTTTGCTCTGGTCAGTAGGAAACATTCATTCAGGCACTTTAAGTTATTAAATGAGGTAGATTTTCTTTATCAGTTCACTTCTATTAAATAAATGAAATCAATGGAGAATCCTTTGTGTTTAAAGCAGCTTTTGTCCTCAGTGATCTTGAGCAGAGTTTCTCAGGAGCTTTGCCGGAGGATTTCTTGAAGACGTCAGGAGATGTGAGCGACACATGAGCGCTGGATTTGATGAAGGAGGTTTATTATGGAAATCTTGTTGATGTGTGTTTGTTCTCTGCAGAACCTGCTCGTGAACCACGGTTGAAGATGATGAAGATTGGTGCTGAAGAAGAGGAGCAGCATTAGTGTGTGTGTGTTGTGTGTGTGTGTGTGTGTGGTGTTTGTTGAGCTGATCTTCATCTACTGTGAGCAAATAAAGTCTCTTCAGCGTCTGTTTGTCTCTTCGGTCTCTTGTTACTCTGTTAGTTTTCCAAACAGTGATTGTGGAGAGTGTTCATCAGTTTTCTGACGATCCACTGAGATGAAGATCATTTAATGCATTTTAAAATCTATAATAATTAAGTGTAGTTCATTCATCTTGGAACATATACATCACTGCTATTTCAGTATACTTTCTGCAGTTTTAGTATACATTTTAGCATACTTTATGGATTTTTGAACAAATAAATCAAATATATTACTGTAGTTTATGCATTTTTAAATCATTAATATACTTTGTGCATTTTTAAACACAAACCACTAATATCAGAATGTTAGAAAACAGACTTTTTCAGGCCTTACTTGTGAAATATGACGCACGTGTGTTCTGTGATAATTGAGTGTCTGATGAAGTTCCTGTGAGATCTGATGTGATTTCCATGCCGTGCGTCTCTGGCTCAGACTCTTGTGTTCATGAGGAGAGGACTGGCCCGTGTGCTTGTAGTCATGGTAACGCTGGTGGAGACGGATGAAGATAACAGGTCGGAAAATGGGATCTGGTGTTCTCGATGTGTCGTATTGATCTCAGAAAGAGAGTGTTAAACATTGACTCAAACGTGCAGCTGCAGAAATACAGTTTACTCGTCTGACTGCGCTTTATTATGTTTGCTGAGCCCATATTAAAATAATACCAGGATATGAAACTGCTGTCTTGTTTGAAGTACAATATTATATGATATAGACGTCAGGTTAAAAAAAAAACCTTTAAATGACCAAAAAACCATTTTAGATGGTTTAGATAATGTGTTTTTGCCATGTTCTTTTGTTTGTGTATTTTTATTTTTTTTACCTAGTTTTTTTTATTAATTTTCACAGCAGTTTTAGTTTTAGTTAGGTACTTTGAGTTAAACTAAAAGAAAATGCAAAATGTAAATAAAATTAAATGTTTACTTTTTTATTCATTTAATTGTTATTAATTATTATTTTACTTAAATATTTCAAATAAATATTTATTTTATTTTTATAACAATTACAAGCAATATTTTAATTTTTATATTTTAATTGCATATTTATGCTTCTTTAATGCTGTTTAGTGGTCACATGACGTGCAGGTAAACAAATAAAATACTGAATCTTTTTTGTGTTTTATTTTTCTTATTTTTATATGCATATGCATTATGGTTTAATTAGTTATTGTCAACCTCAGTTTGGTAAACCCTTGATTTATCAAGTTAAATTGAATCACAGGGATCCCAAATGTACCATTATAAAATTTAAATAATATAATGCTTAATAAGCAGCTACTTTTCAAGGTAAGCTCATAATTGAAGGTAAAAGTCTAATCAGCCTTTTAACAGTTTCAGAGACTCTCAGCATCAGTTTCTTCAAAAATAACTGATGTCCACGTGATGATCTTATATAGACTTATCTGTATTCAAATGCCGTTTGGATTAAACGTGTTGATAGACATGATGTGTGATATTTGAGGCAGACATCTGCCCTGCTGGAGATACTCATATATCACACATCCTTTACCTCATCTGAAATATCACTGGAGCAGCTTCTATTGTATCATCTCGAAAAGATTTAATTCAATTTAATATGGACTGTTTTTACTAATCTATTGCATTTTGCATATGTCACGAGGAGAGAATGAGCTGGGGGTAAAACTTCATTCACAGCCTGAGGCTCAGAAACAGACGCAAAGTGAACAAATGCAAATGAGCTGAATGAAAGTTTCTCCACAGCAGGTGCAAAATGCCTTCAAACCATGAGAAAATGCAAAAACTGAGCCGTCGTGGAGCCACACACACACACACGGAAACAGAAGAGTGTCTGTAAATCTGTAAATCTCTCAATAAGCATCTGTCATGACAGGTGTGTGTGTCCTGTATTTGCATTTATAAGCATGCATTCAGCACTACGCCATTAGAAAATCAAATTCCACTAAAGGCTTCGAAAGTCAATGTAATGATCCAGATTTCCTCCTGAAAGCGAGATTGGCTTTTTACTTTCTTTCAGTCTTCCTTTTAAACACTTTAACACTTTTTTTAACACAGTGTGTGTGTGTGTGTGTGTGAGAGTGATGGAATCTCATTTCACAGCTCATTTAACACTCGTGGAAGCATATTCATGAAAATAAAGCCTCTTCGCCGTCATTTCCAGTGAGCTCCGTGTTCTGCTCTCATTATGATGCTGTTTACTTGCTTTAGTATAATGTAAAATAATTGGATCCGACTCGTTGCAGTAACGAGTGTTTGATGGTGAGTAGTTGGGCTGATGCACGACTGGAGGAAAGCACAGTTAGAGTCTCGCTGAACTGTAATCTGCAGGAAATTTTCGGCTTAATCACAGTTTGCCAGATAATAATGCAGATGCCAAACCGCAACATGCTCTCGTGCCAACAAACATTATCTGATTATGATTATTATAGCCGGTCTGTCATTAGCTTATTATCTTGATAACAGTTTACTGCACATAAACTATCAAGCATTGCTCTATAAAGACACAAAAAAGGAATATTAAAATGCCATTTAAATTATGTTTTTTGCTCAAGATGAGGACATATATAGTAGGTGCGAGAATGAGGAACAGGGTCTGATAAGTAAAAGGGTATCAGAATAAATCAAAAGTGTAAATACACACAGTCATGGTCAAAATTGTTGACACCCCTGAAATCTTTCAAGAAAATCAAGTATTTCACAAAGACAAATATTCCATTAACATACGTTTTGCTATACACTTGTTAATTCCCTTTGTGTGTATTGGAACAAAACAAAAAAAAGGGCGGAAAAAAAGCTAATTTGACATAATGTCACAAAAAACTCCAAAAATGGGCTGGACAAAATTATTGGCACCCTTTCAAAATTGTGAATAAATAAGATTGTTTCAAGCTTGTGATGCTCCTTTAAACTCACCTGGGGCAACAGGTGTGTGCAATATAAAAATCACACCTGAAAGCAGATAAAAACGAGAGAAGTCCACTTAGTCTTTGCGTTGTGTGTCTGTGTGTGCCACACTAAGCATGGACAACAGAAAGAGGAGAAGAGAACTGTCTGAGGACGTGAGAACCAAAATTGTGGAAAGATATCAACAATCTCAAGGTTACAAGTCCATCTCCAGAGATCTAGATTTTCACTTGTCTACAGTGGGCAACATAATCAATAAGTTTGCAACCCATGGCGCTGTGGCTATTTCCAAGGGTGTGGACGAAGAGAAAAACTGATGAAAGGTAGCGTGGATAAGCAGCGCCAAACATGTTCCAAAGAAATTCAAGCTGCTCCGGGAGCATCAGTGTTAGTGTGAACTATCCGTCGACATTTAAATGAAATGAAACGCTATGGCAGGAGACCCAGGAGGACCCCACTGCTGACACAAGAGACATAAAAAAGCCGGGTGAGAGGTTTAAGAAACTTATTGATGGTTATAGGAAGCGACTGATTTCAGTTATTTTTTCCAAGGGGTGTTCCACCAAATATTAAGTAAAGGGTGCCAATAATTTTGTCCAGCCCATTTTTGGAGTTTTGTGTGACATTATGTCAAATTAGCTTTTTTTCCTCCCTCTTTTTGTTTTGTTCCAATCCACACAAAGGGAATAAACATAGCAAAACATGTTAATGCAATACTTTTTCTGTGAGAAATAATTAAATAAAAAAAATTTCAGGGGTGCCAACAATTATGGCCATATGTATGTGCATCAGCTGTATATGCATCAGCTGCTTACTTCAGCTCAGAATCAGTGGCAAAGGATCACAGAAACATTAATGCACCACAAACACCATTATTCATTTGAAGGTGCCTTATGATAATAAATCTCATTTCAATCAGATTAACTTATAAAACTGATTAAATGAGCCACGATCAAAGCTGTAAAATGCACATTGTTCAACAGCGTGCTGTTTGGTTATTTAATAAATACTCTCATAATTAAAAAAAGAGTTGAATTTGTCATGGCACTCAAGACGTAATATGATTTTAATTTTCTGATTTTGATTTTATGATTTTAACGCTTTTAATGCATTATGACTGTTAGATTTTAACATACAACAGTCATACTGACTTTCTCTGTTTATTACAGTTGACTCTTTGACAACTCACTTTTGTAATCAGCTAAGGATTAAAGCATGTGCTAAATGCTTACATGTAAATATTTGCACAAACCAGCAAATCAGATCGAGGCTGATGGGCGGGGTTAATAGAAAGTCAACGGTCAATATTTACCAAATGCTTTATTATGTGAGTGGGTCTTTGACTCACCGCAAATACAAATGAGGTTAAATGCTTTTTACAAATGCTGGCAATTATTCAAAGGCCACAGACAATAAGGTCAAAGGTCAACAATAGTTTACTATGATGTCACTAATCAATAGAGGTCTTGAACTCCGGTCCTAAGATCCCAGAACATTCCGATAATGAAAATCTATGGGATGTTTTGGGATTGTTATTTGACTGCTACAGGAAAACCATTAATCCAGCTGGTTTTTAATGCAGTATACACTTTTTATTCCTGACAGGGATTTTTAAATGGCCAAAAATATCCAGGTTTTAACTTTTAGCTTTAAACTTTTAGTTTTAACTTTTCTTTTAGCAGTCTCTCTACAGTACTCATACATTATATTAAGTCTATAAATTATATTTGCATTGCTTTCACTGTTGTCTCTAGATTTCGCTTTCTCTCATGCCATGGTTGGTGGATTATCTCCAATTCATCCATGCAATTGGTCAAACTACTTTTCAGTCCTAACCTTCAACAAGTATAAAAACAACAGGAAAACCAAGCTTAAACCCAGACATTTTAATTAATTTAGAAATCCAATGAACGGCCACCACAGAAACAAAAATAAAGCATATAAATCAGAACAGGCTTAACTACCATGCAATATTTAATTTGTCACAGTTTGACAGCTTTAAAAGGAAAGTTTCTACACTTTTTCTTGACAAAACAGCAAAATGTAAAAGGCAAACAGAAAAACACAATTTTTAACTGAGGTGAAGTAACGTGTGATGTTGCACACGTATATGAAAACACTTCTTGCAGCCGTACGGTGGCCCGAGGGCGCCATTTCAGATTGAGTGTCATTTCACATGAAGAGCTGCGAGGAGATGAGAAGCGTGGAAAACAGGTTTACCTGAGACTCGCTGCTGTGTGTGTATGTGTGTGAGGGGTGTAAGATAACAATACATAAAAGACATATACAGTATGTTTGCATTGGTGAGTTCACCTTTATACACACAATATTTTAATATTCCAGTAATAATTGAGCATTTGTCTTCAGGCCTTAGTGTGTTTGCATTCATGTGGCTCTCTCGTGGTTCTGATTGAACCGCCTCGGGACTCTTAAACACAGAAACCAGATCTCTGCTGTGCTTAGACAGTTATTAGAGGATCAGCTCCACACCTCCAGGTGTAAACAGATGCCGTTCTCAGCTCTGAACCCCAGGTAGAACTCATCTCACTGGGGTAAGCAGCCTAAACATCCTGCCCACAAGGAACTCACTCGCCTTGCCCTGAAATACTCCCCAGAAGAGCCACTGTCAGGTATGGAAGATCATTAAAAGCACATGGACAGTGACTGATTGGTGTTAAACGCGTGTGCAGTGCTGCTCTGTGCTCCTCTCTGGATTGCATTTCTGTCACTGTTATATGACAGAGATGAATGGCTCTGAGGGTTTGTTTGTGGAGGAGTGCATGTGTGTTTGTAGAAGGATGAAGTGATGTCATGAGTCACTGGATGGGATGTCTTGGCGAGCGGGAGATAAGTGTTAATGAGCAGCCAAAGCTTGTGTGTCGTTCAGACCTGAAAATTTGGTCTGCAATACTACAGTCAAAAGTTTGGAAACATTGCATGTTTAATGAAGTCTTTTCTGCTTGCCAGGGTTGCATTTATGCTCTCAAAAATATAGTAAAAACACTAATATTGTCAGATATGAGAGTTTAAATAGTTGTTTTCTATCTGAAAGCATTGTAAAATGCAATATATTCCTGTGGTCTAAGATGAATTTCCAGCATCATTTCTCCAGTCTTCACTGTCTTTCAGAAATTATTCTAATTTCATGGGTTTTCTCATAAACACTGTAGGGTTTGATTGGACACACAATCTTTAACATAAGCAGCAAATAAAATAGGAGCTGGGGAAGTTACCCTCCTTTTTTAAACATTGATAAGTCTGTTTATACAGGTTATACAAATCTGGGACAGTGTTTATATCAATCCTTGTGGTTTGTCTTCATTCCAGACAGACTGTCAGTTTATACTGACTCTTCCTGTGGGTTATACAGTTACACCAGTAGGTGGCGACTCTTTCACTCACTCGTTTTTTTCAAAACACTTTTTCATTTAAGAAAAAATCAGTGAGTGAGTCATTGAAATTCTCACTCGACCTAGTCATTCAGAAATGCTTTAAAGTCCCCCTAAAGTTTTTTTGGGTGTCAGTATATTAGTCTTAAGGATATATATATATATATATATATAACAGTGACAATATTCACATTTAGAAGATAAAGTTCCGAAAATGGATCAACGATTGTTTTGACGTCAAGCTTTGACTTCAGCTTATCATCAAATCTTCTGACCAATCTAGAATCTGAAGCGCCTGCCCCCTACACTATAAATAGATGCTGAAGCTGCGGCTAATAGGTGATAGAGACCGGTTCACGCAGTGTAAAAATACTTTCGATTGTGGCAAATGAGGTCTGGACGCGCTCACAGTCTGGCCGGACTTTGTCTCCAGTCCAGAGACGCGATCGCACAGAGTGAATTATATGTGCGAGTAAGCATATATCTAACACTTTTACAACTACACAGCCTCAGCACGATTATGATCACTGTTTTGATCAATGTTTTAGTAGTTTCATATTGACTGTGGTTGTGAAATATGGTTTTACCGAGCTCAACGGCTCTGACCAGAGCAGATATAAACAAAAAGGGGGAGGGGCTATTCGATATATATTCTGCCCTGTCTTCCTGTTTCAGTTGAAATTCCGTCACCACATAGAATAATGCTGCATGTCAAGGCACTTCAGGGGACCTTTAATGTCCACTTACACAAGAAAAAAACATTCGACCAACATATAAAGCAACAACACGCAGTACATTAACATGGACAAAGATATTCCAATTTGAACACAATCAAGACAATAATCTGATTAAGAAACTAACATGTAAACACCTTAATCCAGTTAAAGTCAAGAATTAACACATTTGGAGTATTCCTATTTTAGTTGCATTATCAAAGTACAGTACAGACATGTATCACACTTTCGTAGGACATTTCATTTAGCTTCAACACCACTGTTGTCTGTATAGCAGGACAAATAACTAACCGCACTTTCATAAAGTTAAAAATGAACCTGTATATGGCATACGCATACATGAAATTCTGGTGGATGTGGCATTAATCGATCTAAAACATGCAAAAACAATTACATTTACAGTTAAATACCGTAATTTCATTTACTGATACAATGTTAATAAACCAACCTATTAAAGAACAAACACTAAACACCATCATGGTTAGACTCATTAAACTCAAATATAACAATAAACATTTATTTAACAACATTACATGTAACATACAGCCCTAATAAACAGAACTGATAAGTTATTTCAAAGAAAAAACATCAAATTCAAACTAAATTTGAAATGCAATGCAGGGAATTCTGGGAATGTCAGTTTACGTTTTTTCCCCTGTAAATTTGTATAGGAATTTACCGTTAACCTTTTAACAGTTTGTGCAGTAGCATTTTCACAGTTCTTTAGAAACCAACAAATGTCCTCATACTGGTGAGCTCCATGATGTTCCCTCAGCTGTTTTGAAGTCCCAGCTGTGTGCTCGTTCTCGTGGTGCTGAACATCTGTGTATCTGTGTGCTGAAGTGACATTGAGTTCACACAAACAAACAAATAAACAACTACAGTGCAGCAGATTCTGCAGAGCTGCAGGAAAAGGGTGGCAAAAATGAAAATAGAAAAGGAAAACGTTGTAAATGCAGACCCTTTGTGTTGTTATGAATCAACAAAAATAATGTGCAGGGTCACAAACACTCATACATATTGTGCATATTTATTATCATGAGACTTGAAGATGCTTCGCAATATTCAGCATTTCTAACTGATCCCAGAGCAACTACAATCATCAGCATATCTTTGTATTCTGTTTAGCATTCACATTTACTGAGAGCAGCTCCTCAGAGATCTGATCCTAAAAACACAAATCCGAGTCAGAGCCACAAGTTCAAACCATCACCATAAATGAAAAGCTGTATGGTTTTTACCCAAAATACTGCTGTTATTAGAGGTATAATGTTATATTTCACTCACATAAGTTGACCTCGGGGTCTTTATACTGAAAACCATCTTTATAGAAGTGAGAGGTCAACTTAAGGTTTTTAAAATAATTTGCTCTTCTTTTTAAAAGTTGACCTGAAATTTTTGGTAGCTTTTGCATTTCCACATTGCGTACTTCACCGACCACATTTTAAATGTGTGGGAACCACAAACTTCTGCTTTGCTCGGTGTTAAAAGTTATGCAAGCAGGCATTTAATAAGGTTAAGGAATGGTTATAGTCATTGCTGTGATCAGCTGTTCCTGCTTTCAGATCTGCTTTAACAACATGCAATGTTCTTTCAGCTTTCAATATGAGCTTTTCACTGTAATCAATCGTCAATGGACTAGTTTAAACGGGACTTGACCGCACATAAGAAATACAGAAAAAGACCTAAGTGAATCATAGCACTGAAAATGTCCTCTCCTTTTGCATGACTTTAGCTGGTTTTAATTGGCCTTGGCATCTGAGAAAGATCTTTTAATGAGTCGAAATGAGACGCCATCTGAGGAGAAAAGCTCAGAAATGTTCATTTGTTCTAAAGCTCCAGTCGTCTTCTGTTCTGCTGTCATGATCTGGGATAGTAAAAGAGGAATACAATTAGGTTAAAATGGAGTCCTATTCAATAATGAGGATTGATTCATTAAATTAAGATACATTGGTAATGTTTCTCAAATTCAAGTACTTGTTTCACTGTGAGTTCATGGAAGATAAGACATCCTTACACAGTGGTATGGTCAGGAAAAACCAAAGTTCAATGGGAAAACCCATTACCGTGGCACGGGGCACAACAGAAGTCATTCTGAGAAAAACAGCTGTTTAAAGGAAAAGCAAAAGTCATTCTCTTTCAAAATATTGTTACAAAAATTATGTAAAATTCTATCTAAATTCTTAGCTCTTGAACAATACAATTCAGGTGTGTTACTCAAGAATACTAGAGTTTGAAACAAAACCTCACACTATGGCACAAAAATAGAGTCTTGATTAGCTTAGGGCAGCTGTATCTGCGATCAACAGCTCTGTAACCCGAGTGGAGGATGTTGTCTCCTCAGCTGACCAGATGGAATTAGATGTGATTATAGAGTCTCAAAGGAAGCCATCATAGATGTACATTCAGCAACTGAGGTTTTGTCTCAGCCTATATAACAGCGATTCAGAAAGAACTGCATGTATGGATGTGGCAAACTTTATAAGGTCTTTTATCAGGTATAAGACAATTAGGCGGTCAAACAGGTGCCTTGGACTCTTTAACAAGCTAAAACTCCAGCCATAATGCTAAGACCGTAAACATTAAAGTGTCCAAGGTCAAAGCCAAAATAGTCTATTCGAATTCCAGCGAGACAGGAGGCCCAATGTAATCTGAAACCAAGAACACAAGCACAACTACCCTCAATCTAGAAAAGAAGGCTTCACCTAGCAGTGTTTCCAAACATGACTTCGCGGTGCATAAGAGACGTATGCAAAGGATTTAACAGATGAAATCAGAAGAAACAGGTGAAAAGAGTGTCCCTTTATTTAAAGAAATGGTGGAGAAGTTGTTGAAATGGCACAGGTTTAGCACATCTTAGTCAGGTTTTGCACAAATTATCAATATGAATGTGTACTCATTGTTTCAAAAAAATATTGTCTCATTTAACTTGATAACTTCCTCCTAACATTTGTCAGTCCCAGGATTGTGCATTCTAAAAAAATAAGCTTCAAAAAGGGGGTTTTCATAGCAATATCATAGAAGAACCGTTTTTGGATCCCCAAAGTTGTTGGATCTTAATGTTCTCCAACAGTTCTAAAGGATCTTCATGGAACCATAGCAGTTAAAGCATCTTTATTTTTAAGAGTGCAGATCAGTGTGTAAATACATGGATCAGCAGTTAAAAGTCCAGAATGACTGGTTGGTCAAGTGGGAATGTTTTTAGTAGCTTTGAATTTGAGCGGTTTAGGGTTGCATTTCAGGCTACTATAACTTTTACAATTTTAACAAAAATTTTAACTAAATAACTACAATTGCTCTGTATGTGACTGTATGTATGTATTTCTTGAATTTGCATTCTGTTTTGTAAACAGATTGAATGTGTGTGTGTGTACAGTATATATATATATATATATATACATATGGATGATTATTGGGGCTACATTTGGTGTCACCGGTTACACCACGGTTGACGGTTACAGACTCCGGACACCAAATGTACCGGTAATTATTACAGAATGAGTCATATATATATACAGCTACTGTACAGTTGTCTGCAATGACCATTCTGCAAAACATTAAACTTAATTCCAGAGCTGGCTGATCGTTCACTGTAACAAACACTAAAAGAACTGAAGATGCTTCCTCTGTATTAGATTCATCCCTGCCTTGAGCTATTTCTTAGAGTGGTGGGGACAAAACTAGCCATTGCAACTAAACGACACTTGTGCCTCCGGTGGTGTGTGGATGTCTGTATGACACCTGTGCAGAAAACAGAGCCGTTAATCTCCTTATGGCAGCGATCTTTAAGTAGTGGAATGTGGTGGATGGTTGTACTAACATGGTCTGGTGTGTGTGTGTGTGTGTGTGTGTGTTTTAATAGCTTGTCTAATCTCATCCCAGCAGGTTTGCCAATCCTTGCCATGTGGCTGTGTCTCTAACAGGATTCAGAAGAACAGAGGGTGAACACTTTATTGGGTGATGACCAGTCGGTGAGTGCATGTGCTGAGGTAAATTATATTACAAAATATGCTGCACTTGTTGTTGTCATTTATCAAGTGCCATGAAAACATAAATTATTGCAGCATAATAATGTTGTTTTATTAAATGATTATCCAATATGAGCACAATTAGCTAAGAGCCAGATGCTGTCCAGATTTGACCTGTATACTAAGACATGTCATCAAGTGATTTTCTTTTCCTTGCCAGTACTTTGATGTGGTTCTGCAAGGTTGGTGGGTTTTTGTGTGTGGATAAGACATGAAAGAAAGACATTAATCACACGAAGTGCAACATCAGAGTATATGTTGAGATGTGGCTTTATAGCAGTTCCAGCCTTTTGTAGTATACTGTTTTGTTTGAATTATTTCTATTGATAAATACTTATATTTACATGCTTGCTTGTATTCACACAAGGTTTGTGAGTCGGTGGCGTTGGTGTGTGTGTGAGTGATGTCGCCACCAGCGGATCAATCGACTCTGTGGCCTGAGAGAGCTTTTGTTCTGTATTCAAGCAATCACATGCTCACACAAACACACCAGTCTGTACTTAGTTAACTCCATCGCATTATTGCTATTGGATATTTTATGTTAATGCTTTCAGCACAAGTGAGTTTCCTGTGGTTTTTTTGCCACTGATAATACAGAGTGATCAAATGCATCTTACATGAATACTGTGGTGCTATATTGTTGTGTATTTTACTGTATTGTATATTGCATTGTACTACTTTGTCAATGTTGGGGTGATTTCGCTAAAGCGCAAACTGATCGGGGCAATAAAGTTCAGCTTCAGAAGAAAGTTTACAGTGTCGTGTGTTTACGCCGCGAGGTGGCGCTCTAGAGCAGCCTCGAGCCGCTCACCTCGCGCGTGATTGATCGTTTCCAGTGCAGTCAGTCCTCGCGCTGCTCAGATCGAGGCTGCTCGTGTTCTGAAAGCATTCCAGGCGCGCCACGGAACGGGATATTTTGCCGAGTTTGGGAGTTTAACTATGACTAGGACATGCTATCCAAGGATCATTCGAACGTGTAAGTGCCATACAAGATTGAACTGTCTACGTTAAAATGGTTAGAAATGAGAGTAGAAATCTTCATGGCAGTAGTTTTGAAAGCAGGATCTTGTAGCCCAGCGCTGCGTTGAGACGAGACTCGTGTGGTGCGTAAATTAAGCACCGCTGTGGTGTTCAAGTGTGGAAACCAGCGTTTGGCTTTTATCCGAATACCGCGGATTTTTCCGTACAAAACTTCAACAACCCAGTTGTTCCTGGAGACTTGATGTTGAGTATTGATCACATTTTGAGACTTTGTAGACACTTGGATCTCTGGTAGTTGGAAATGTATCCTTTTACGAGAGCGTAACCTGGAGTGAAAGCTTGGGAATTTATTACCGATTACGTTTCCTCGAACGCTCGGCTGAATGGCAGCGTTAAAGTATCAAACGTATCGGTTTCGTTTACTTGATCCGGTTTGTATACTTCCCAAACACGTTGTAGAGTTCAACAAACTCAAACTTGACTGCGTTGTGTCAAAACGTTTAGATTCCAGAGAAGAACAAGCAGCATGGTGAGGGATTGTTCTGGTAGGGTTAGGTCAAAGTTACTAAGAACGATACGAAACTGACATTGCATAAGCGTTTTGAACAATTCTCACGTAAATAAAGACCTGGAGGTTTCAGGAACGCTGTGTTCGATTGGAAAATGGTCTCGGAACCATATGTTGTTAAAAGGGCTATTTTTAAACCACCCCTTTCTTCATCCGGAGGCACCCTCGGCTGACGGGACCACATGTTGCTTTGGTAAAAATCGATAGGCTCTAATTGATTTATAAATTATTAGTTACGGTGTGTTGTGTTAAAAGGGCGTTAACAGCAGAACTGGTTATGGGAGCTGTTGTTGCGGCGCATCTGAAGGTTCTGCCTGTCCGTGGGTGTGTTTAAGCGCCTACATAGACTACTATTCATTTTCTTGGTCTTCATTGCATCTGCATTTTTGTGATCCTGAACGGGGCACGAAACCCAACCATTTGCAAGAAGTTGACAGACATGACCGCATCATCTGCCCCTGCATGACCATTGAGCTCGCGCAGGCTTTTAAATGACCATGGGCTGGTGGGGTTTTGGTCGCTGATGGCTCTAAAGGGTTTAAGAAATAGACCCTAGTAAAACGATTGGTCTCGACATCTCAGACGACTATTCATGGTCCCTGTCTTTTCTATTGTTATCACGACGTGACGGTTAAGAGCGTGACGGACATTCAGATGGAAATTGAGAGTGTGTTTCCTCAGGCGTGAGGGAATCGTTTGTTTAGACTCCCAACACAACCCTAACGGGAATAATCTCACGGTTTGCCTGTGGAAGAATAAAAAAACGACTTCAGGCCACTTAGGTCAGCAAGTTAAAGCCATCGGACTTGTATTATGAATATAACTCACGTCTGTATAACGTTACCGTTAACCAAACCACTTAACGGCCATGTAGTGGTTGAGTTGAGTGACTTTATTTCCTCACTGTTAGAGTTCTGGATTTTTAATGTTGTACTTGTGTCAGATCATTTCGATTTATTAAATGTTTAATAAGGAGTTAAAAACCCCGACTGTAAGCATTTTCTATAAAATTACCTAGAGTTCGAGGTCTCTCAGACCTCACACAGTCTAGAATAGGAACCCGATGCAGTGTCGAGCAAACGTTACCTCAGAATTAAGACCTGTGACCTTGCGAAGTGTGAAAAAATCCGTTATACCGATTCGCGCCGGGAGCATTTGTGATGTGTGGAGTTTGGAATGCGAACTGGCCCTCGTGCTGCTGTAGAGCGGGAGATCTGCGCATGCGCGAAGGCTTCCTCCTCACTGGCGCGACTGGTTTTACTCAGACCCACAGCACAACTAATGACCAAGATTAGCTCCTTTACCAAAATAATTTATCTCAGCGAGACAAAAATGATTGCAAATAAATTGCGCGAGCGGGGGAAATAATTACTGAAAGAAGGATACAAGAGCTGCAGTAAATTGGGCACAAAGGGAGAGAATTAGGCTATTGTTTTTGTTATAGATTATTATGAGATGTGAAATGAATTTAAAGATTAATGTGTGGGGGGGGGGGGAGATCTTCTTGGACAACTTGCTGCTAAGCGTTACAATGTACTGTGCTGGGGTGTTAATAGATTTGATATCATATAGATTCTTGCCAAAAACCAGTACCATGATATTTTTGGTACTTGTTTGTTAGTGACTAGTGTATGAGAGTGTGGTCTTTGTGTATTTTATGCTCCTCTTGTGTTGTCCACATCCCAGGCTGTAGCAAGAGCTCATAATTGTGGTATTCTGTGGCCCGTAGCTCACCCTCTGTTTGACTTCTATTTATAATCTCTCTCTGCGTCCACTGACATTTTCTCTGTCTCTCACTCTGTACTGGGTCAACGCTTGTGTGCCACTTTGCCAATCCATAATGCAAGCGTTTCAGGACCGAAAACTTGATTAAAAGAGGTCTGTAGGGCTCCTTATGATTTATTGGTCTCTTGTGCTCTATTATAAGTTGTGTTAGTGAGTTATGAAAATACTGTCTCTGTTCAGAGGATGTGACTCCAGAGATGGCTCTCAAGCAAATCAAAGTACATTTTTAGTGCTGTTAAACAATTAATCTAATCTGAAATAAGTTTTTCTTTACATAATGTGTTTATGCTGTGTTTATTTATTATGTTTATATTAAAACACACACATACAGTATATCTTTTGAAAGTATTTACATGTATCAAGTTTAAGAAAATAAATATATCTAAATATATTTAATATATAAACATAAGATATTTTCATTAAATATATACATGCATGTGTTTGTATTTATACATACTTAATAAATAATACACAGTACTTACAAATATATTATGTAAAGAAAAACTTTTATTTTGGATGTGATTAATCACGATTAATCGTCTGACAGCACTATAAATTTTAGTTATAAAATTGACACTAACAAGCAGTTAGTGAAGTCTAATAGTTCATGTAGTGTTTTTTGTGTGTGTGTGTGTGTGTGTGTGTGTGTGTTAATATGTATGTTTGATTTAGATGTTAACGTTGTAAAACCAACACAGAAAAGTGGAAATACAGGTTTTAATTTATCATTTATATCTCAGTCTCTCTCTTCTCCGTCTCATTTTCTTACTTGTCCTAAGGCCAGCGGTGATATTAAAAAGCTTTTAAAAGGCCTGGCTGTTACTCTGTTTGTTAAAGAGCGAACAGTGAGAGGTCATCTTCACACACAGACACTGTTAACTCTGTTCAACCTTCAGGCAGTGACTGCACAGTTTGCCCTGCCATGAAATCACACGTTCGCTTGTGTCCATACTAGTGATAGACTGATAACTGGTACAACATTTGCCCGTTTTGAGATCATCAGCATTGGCTGATAACTTTACCCACTTGGCTGTACCCACGAGATGTGATGGATAATGGCCAATTTTCCTTTTCAAATATTTTAGTCAATTTTGAGGGAGTTTCTTTATTAATGTTTACATCACAGCTGTAAAAATGTGTATTTGTGACCTACATCTCATACATATTTACTTTTTTTTGACTTTGGCCGTCTCGTACTATCAACCCATGTTGGTTGGCTACTATAACAAACCACACTAGACTGAATGCAGATGAACTCAAGACTCTCAATCAGACAGCAGTCATAACAAACATTCAGTCTGACCTTTGCGTTCTAGCATTCGGTCTGTTTTTCTTAAATTACTCATATCTTTTGAATTCTGTTGATGTGTGGCCTTTGCTTTGAAGTGCATTTGCTTTACTTTTTTAAAGTGCTTTGAATCAAAAATGTCACAATCCTGAGGTTTGGTAGCCATGACAAAATCCGGCCCAGAACAAGAAAAGCAAGCGTTTCAAAGTTTCTTGAGTTTGAAAATTTTATCACCTTCAGTGAAACTGAACGGAAACGAGCTTTCAGTGGAATCTGTTTTTTCTTTGGATGGCATGTGAACACTTTGAGTTGGCAGTTATACATTATTAATATCCAGCTTTTTCCAGTTTTATTTTCATCCGCTACACTTTTAACTTCTTCAAAGGGCCTCTATTTTCTCTCTCTCTCTCTCTCTCTCTCTCTCTCTCTCTCCCTCTCTCTCTCTCTCTCTCTCTCTCTCCTGTGTGACATCTGTTATTTAGGATGAGTTGTTTCTCAGGAATGGCCGAC
>JAUMHP010000048.1:787317-799102 GCA_032361065.1 Enteromius trimaculatus | reverse complement strand
GCTTTCAAATGGTACCACATTTAGGATTATTGGTGCATGCAAAGGGTTAAAAATTTGCATATTTAAATCGGACCCGCAGAGTTTAAAAAGGTTAATTCAGCTCTGTCGTGAGTCTTGTTTGAGATGTATTGGAGAGGAACATACTTCATCTCAGTGCTGTTGTGTTCCCATGTTTCCCATGGTCTCTAATCTCCTGTCTTACTTCTGCTCTATCTGTGTCCCATCGCTCTTTAGCAGAGCCCACTGAACCCATCTCACTGGAGAACAGCAGCTCAGAGCTTTAATAATGCCTGACTGTCCTCTGAAACCAGCTGGAATCCAGCAGAGATCACAAACAGAACCTGAACCCTGATGGAGTCAGCCACGGCTCTAAAGTTTGGGTTTAGTAGGATTCTGTAGGATGCTTTTGAAAGAAATCGCTTTCGGGGCTGCATTTATTTGACGCACTAAAAATAATGAAATACTATTGTAATTTAAAACCGCAGTTTTCTGTGTGAATATCTGTTAAAGTGTCATTTATTTCTGTACATGTTTAACATCACTATTCCAGTGTCACGATTGTTCAGAAATCATTCTAATATAGTGATTTGTTCTGATTATTATCAGTGATAAAAACAATTGCGCTGCACTATATATTTTTGGAAGCTGTGATACATTTTATTTTTCAGGATTCACAGATGAAGAGAAAGACACAGCATTTATTTAAAACAGAAATCTTCTGCAAATCTTCTAATGTCTTTCCTGTCACTTTTGATCATTTTGATCCATCCCTGATATATAAAACTATTAATTTCTAATCTTTTTATCAGTTGGTTATCTTTTTCATGTTTACAGACAAATTTATTTTAGTGGACTTAATGTTTATTTAAACCTGGAAATGACTGAAGTTTTAAGATTCTGACACTAAAAACAATGATATTTTATGACGTAAAATGCTGAACATTTTATCTGTAGGTCAGCAGTAACTGAAGCTCAGCATCATTTCAAAGCTCTTTTTATTCATTTAGCAGATGCTTTTATCCAAAGTGACTCTCAGATGGACTGTTATTCTGATAATATCACTTGCAATGAATAATTCAGTATTAAATTAGAAAATAATGCAACATAGCGCTTTTGTAACATTAGTAATGTCTCATGTTATGCACTCTTGCTGTATTATATATACTCACTTAAGAAATCTTACTGGCCCAAACTATTGCGTGGCAGTGAATATAATAGAGGCTTTCTGAAGTGCTGATCTGTTGTTTTGGAGCGTGTTGGTTGTTCAGCGGCTCTGATAGATGAATCAACACTCCGCTTCTCTTTGATGATGTTTGTCCTCTGTAATCTTCTGAAAAATATTTTCATTTGCTCTCTGTGTTTGATCTGTGCGTTTGCGCTGATGTGCTCTTTAGTTTATTAAAAGCGTCTGAGTGTCGCCTTTATGATCACAGAAAGGAGCACCAACAAACCTCTGACCCTCTGAGCTCTGTTAAACCGTCTGTGTGCGTTTCTGTGCTTCAGGATGTTGGTCTTTATATGTCAGAGATATTCTCTAAATCAGTGTAAACACGTACTTGATAAAGACCAGCTTCGTTCTCTTGAATCGAAGGCTGTTTTTTGCTTTTCTAGCTTTGTCTTGTTTCCAGCCCAAATATCTAGAAATTCTTAAATAAAGAAGTAAACATTATTGTCTTGTTTTCAGAAAAAAAAAGTCAAAATTAAGCAAGTTTTTGATCTGTTTTTAAATCTAGAAAAATTTGTAAAAAAACCAAAAAATCTTCCAAGCATTTTTAAGCATAAACACATTCTGAATTTATTTTAGAAAGAATGTGTCATTTATTCTATTTAACGTTTTAATTAAATGTATGCAATTTAGGTTATTAAACCTACAGAAACATAGTTGTGAAATATTTCTAAAGCATTGAGATGGGCATGATTAAACATTAAATAAGGGCAAACAATTTACTATATTTTATTTAAAAAATTGTAATAATGTAAAAAGGTCTGGAAAGTTAGTTGCTCTTTTTCTCTGCTTTAACTGCTTACACATTTTCAAGAAAGTTTTTTTTTTTTCTCTCGAAATTTTATACACAAATCCTAGAATTGCACACACAACATGCCATCTTTGTTGACCTTTAGATATCTGTACTGAAAAACACCAGAACAATGCTAAGAAAGAAAGTCATCATTTGCAGTGTAACGCAGCGAAGGGCAGTAAAGCATCAGATTAGGTTTCAGACACAAATCTATATCCTCTTCCTCTCAGCTCAACAGGTGTAGCACTCCCTGCTCCGTACTACTCTCCCGATGAGGAGGATGAGAGGCCCTTCATCTGCTCTCTGCCGCAGGATAACGGCATCATGTCGTGCAGTGACATGCCGGCGCGGCGTGTGGCAGGTCATCAGTGCTGTCTGGACGTGGATGATCTCCTGCACCATCAGGCGCTGGGCCTCGTGACCGAGCCCTACTTTAACGTCAGTGCCATCGTCCCCGGGCTCTGTGTCAACTGGAACCGATACTACACCCGCTGCCACACCGGACACAGAAACCCACACAAAGGAGCCATCAACTTCGACAACATCGGATACGCCTGGATCGTTATATTTCAGGTATCTGCTGAAGACTCATTTCCACCGTAGAACCTGTAAAAGCAGTCATACAGCTGACTGATGTTCTTTGTGTTTAATGTGAACTTATTGGAAGCAAACTTCATTTCCAGAGAACTGTTTAAAGTGTTTCCTGCAAATAATGGTGTGTTTAGGTTATTACTCTGGAGGGCTGGGTGGAAATCATGTATTACGTCATGGATGCTCACTCGTTCTACAACTTCATCTACTTTATTCTGCTGATTATAGTAAGTACACAAACTCACACAGATTTATGAGTCTGTTCTAAATATAGAGTGTTTTATCTGACATGCTGATGATTCATTGGATATTTGGCATTGGTCCTTCAGGCCTATTTAATGTTCTTTTACTTGTTTATTGATGCATTTATCTTCAATATACGCATGTCCCGTAGACCTATGAAACTTGTGGGATTCATTCATCTTAATATCTCTAATGTGGACATCCCATAATAATCCTGCAGATCATTCTACCTGTTCTGCATGTTTGCAACAAGATAGGTTTGTGTCTGCAGTAAAATAAGTCAGATGAGTGAATGTTTAAAGTAAGTGGGTGTCGGAAGCAAAATAAATGTAGGTGGGCCCTTTTATAAATACGGGGTATATGCCATTTTCTATAGTCTGGTTCCTTTTACGGAATAAGCCGTCTTATTGCCAGGAATTATTTATATTAGAAAAATATAATGGATTAAAAACTCAAATTTCTAGTGGTGGAGATGGTAAAGTAGGTACTTTTTTGACGCAAACAAGCTGCCTTTTGGCGCAATCGTTCTGCTCCCTTTCCACATTTCATATCATATCAGGTTAGGTGTAGCAGCGGATACGCTTCTAAGATGCTTTGCGGTGTCTCAGGAGTGCAGCATGCGCGAGTAAACAGTGAAAAAATCTAATAGAGTTTAATTTATATGTAGTGGGTAATTACTTCTTTATCAGACGGCTTTGCGTATATTAATAGTATTTTATATCTTTGCGCATCATTCAGCAGGCTGCATATTCAACAAAGTCATGAAGGTCCACCTCTTGAGTAGCTAATCAAATCTGAATATATTAAAAAATGTGAATGAATGCAAATATTCCCTAAACGCATCCAGACAGTGATGTGGTCAGCACTACGGAGCGTGACACTGGCTTCCTGCCATGTTCCATAATGCGTGTGTGCCCGCTCTGTGGACAGCGACAGATAAAATAACAATTTATCATTACTAATTTTATTCAGTGCATTATAATGAAAACAATACCTTAAAATAAAAAAGCAGGTTTTTATGATCAGGAATTTCTTAAACTGGTGAACACCTGTAACCTTTTCATTAAGGGTCTAAATTAATAGTATACCATTTTCTCCAGGCACCGCTACACCAGTGCTTGAAATTGAGTTTAATTTATTAGTATTCGTCTTGTGGAATGGATTTCACCTACGGCAGAGACATATTCAATGAATTAGAGATGGTAAAAGTGGGAAGGTCCAAAATCATTGGTTTTCATTGTCCTGTCCCACCCATGACGCCCATGTGTGAGTGTTTGAGATGAGTGAGCGCTTGCTCTGAGATAAGTCAGTGTTTGAAGTGAGTATTTAAGATGAGTGAGTGTTTTTAGGATTGACTTAAAGTCTTAAAGTCTATTCACATCTCTGTAGTTAGATCAGTGTGCTCAATAATGCATCTTTGACCTTCATTATGTATATTTAAATCATACTGTATTGTAAATAAAAAACAAATCATTTTAAAAACATTTTTTTTCAATCTCCTCACATTCTTTCTTACCTGCCACAGTTACAGTAACACTAATGGACCATTAGGAGAGGGACCTTTGTCTCTTCAGGCGAGAATCACTGAATATTAATGGCCATTGTCTATCCGTCACATACAGGCTTTCGGCCTCAAAACATGTTTTTAAAAATGTAAAACACTAGTGTTTTCTGTGAATAAGAAAGTGGAATGATTTTCACATCATTTTAAAGTAAAAATTGTAGCCTAAAAGCCTGGTTAAGTCTTATTCAGGACTGGTCAGTATGAGTTTTATGGCCTTATTTCAGATACCTTTATTTCCTTCAAACTTAATAAGAACGCATAATATTTGTTTTCTAAAAAATGGAAACATGTACATCCATCTTGGCCACATATTATTGTAGCGCAGTTTGTGCTGAATACAAACACAATTACATGTTGGTCAACAGGATGTTATGAGTAGCTGAAATAACCACAAATATCAGAGCATGTCAAAACATCTCAGGGACTCCAAAACTACCTCAGACCCCACAGGGTTAAAGTGAGACGAGGGAGTGTTGAAGTCAGATGGGTGAGTGTTTGCAGTGAGATATGTGAGAGTTTAAAATGAGTGAGTGTTTTCAGTAAGATGAGTGAGTGTTTGCTCTGAAATGAGTCAGTGTTTGCAGTGAGATGAGTGAGTGTTTGAGATAAGCAAGTGTTTTCAGTAAGTGTGAGCGTATGTGATGAGATAAGCGAGTGTTTGAAGTGAGTATGAGTGTTTGAGATGAGATGAGTAAGTGTTTGCTGTAAAATCAGTCAGTGTTTGAGATGAGTGAGTGTTTTCAGTAAGATGAGTGAGTGTTTGAGATAAGCGAGTGTTTGAAGTGAGTATGACTGTTTGAGATGAGATGAGTGAGTGTTTGCTTAGAGATGAGTCAGTGTCTGAAGTGAATATTTGATTTGAGTGTTTGCAGTGAGATGTTTTGAAGTGAGTGTGAGTGTTTGCAGTGAGGAGTGTGCTTCTCTTTCTGAATCTTTGCATAACTCCACAGGTTGGCTCGTTCTTCATGATAAACCTGTGTTTGGTCGTCATAGCGACTCAGTTTTCAGAGACCAAACAGCGTGAGCACCAGCTGATGCAGGAGCAGCGAGCTGCCTGCCTGTCCTCCAGCACGCTGGCCTCTCTGGCTGAACCTGGCGACTGCTACGAGGAGATCTTCCAGCTCGTCTGCCACGTCCTCCGCAAGACGCGCAGACGCATCGCTGCCTTCTTCAGGACGCTCTTCTGCAAACCACCGGAGCAGATGCAAGAGAAAACAAACACCAGCAGAGGAGACAAGAGCCTACAACAACATGGTGAGGAGGAGAGTGAAGGGATTGGATGACAGAATGAATGGATGAATGCATGCAGCACTGAGATCTTCTCTCACTGCTCTACAGATGGAGCTGCACCTTCTGCCTCAGCAGCCAATCAGGAGACAGAGGAGGAGGCAGATGAGGAGACAGACAGGTGCAATAGGGTGCAGGGGGCGTGTCGGAGGCGGAGCCAAGAGCTGTGGATGGAGATGAGGGTCAAACTGTGGGGCATCGTGGAGAGTAAATACTTCAACAGAGGAATCATGGTGGCCATCCTCATTAACACCATCAGCATGGGCATAGAGCATCATGAGCAGGTCAAACACACACACACGCACACACACACACACTCACAGTGTTTTTCTATAGACGGAATGATATAAGCTAAAGCCCAACCTATTAACCAACTGGTGATTTGGTACTCTTCCAGTGATTCTTGAATGAGCTGAAGAACATGAGGATGAGTTGATGAGAACCTATGTGTCTCATCATTGTTTCTGTTCATTATTTCAGTTAATGATGTGTTTCATGTTCTCATTCTGTGTGTGTGTTCAGCCGGAGGAGCTCACTAATGTTCTGGAGATCTGTAACATCGTCTTCACCAGTATGTTTGCTCTGGAGATGATCCTCAAGCTCACTGCATTCGGCTGCTTTAATTACCTGCGCAATCCGTACAACATCTTTGATGGGATCATTGTGATCATCAGGTAATTACCAGTCAAACATCTGCTGATGATTTTCTGTTACATTTAAAGCATTAATGAACTTTAAACTGTGCATACACAAAACTGAGGGTTGGTAAGAGTTTGTAAGGGGCTAATGGACAGGAAGTTGGACTTGTCATGTCCAAGTGATGTTTCTGAAAGAAGACTCTTCTGCTCACCATGGCTGCATTTATTTGATCAAAAATACAGTGTAAACACTGAAATACTCAAATAGCTGTTATATATGAATAATGTGATTGATTGCTGTGATCAAAGCTGGATTTTCAGCATCGTTACTCTTCTGTGTCACAAGATCCTTCACAAATCATTCTAAAATACAGATTTTCTGCTCAATACCACACAGTCAACAAAACATTTTACTGGCCAAAATAAGGAACAGGAATATGCTAGAGGCATTTCTGATTGTTATCAATGTTAGAAACCGTTGTGCTGCCCAATATTGTCTTCAAATGCAATACTATAGTATAGTGAGACGTGTGTGATAGAATGATGTCACTGTACTTTAACAAAACACTACTGAACAGTAGTCATTAATGTCATTAATGTCTGTCCTAATGTCAGCGTGTGTGAGATCGTGGGTCAGTCTGACGGCGGTCTCTCAGTGCTCCGCACTTTCCGCTTGCTGCGGGTCCTGAAGTTGGTCCGGTTCATGCCGGCGCTGCGCAGACAGCTGGTGGTGCTGATGAAGACCATGGACAATGTGGCCACCTTCTGCATGCTGCTGATGCTCTTCATCTTCATCTTCAGGTGTGTGTCAGTTTGAGACTAATGATTTCAGAATGCTGCAGTATTTTTGAATCACGCGTCTCTCTCTGTGTGTCTGCAGTATTTTAGGAATGCATATATTCGGCTGCAAGTTCAGTCTGAAGACGGACACTGGAGACACTGTCCCGGACAGAAAGAACTTTGACTCTCTGCTCTGGGCGATCGTCACTGTGTTTCAGGTGAAGAGAGAAAGAGAGAGATGTCACACATACTCCCACTTACGTGATTCAGCAGATGCTTTTATCCACAGCGACTTGTGACAACAGAAGAAATCAAAACCAACAAAAGAGCTATAATCAACAAGTGCTATGACAAGTCTCGTTTAGCCTAGGTTGTTATATAACTCATATTGTCTGAAGTAATGGGGTGCAGATCCAGAGGTGGTTTTGTAGGCAGCCACTAATGCCTTGAGCTTATGCAAGCAGCTATAGGAAGCCAGTGCAGACGGATGAACAGAGGTGTCACATGCGTTATTTTTGGCTCATTAAAAATTAATCTTGCTGCGTGTTCTGGATTAATTTTAGAGGTTTGATAGAACTGGCTGGAAGACCTAGAGAGCGCTGCAATAGTCCAGCCTGGACAGAACAAGAGCTTTAATAAGGAGTATACAAACACAATTCTCTCCTTATGTGTTTGCGTGTGTGCAGATCTTGACTCAGGAGGACTGGAACGTGGTTCTGTATAATGGCATGGCCTCCACGTCTCCTCTGGCAGCTCTGTACTTCGTGGCTCTGATGACGTTTGGGAACTATGTGCTGTTTAACCTGCTGGTGGCTATTCTGGTGGAGGGATTCCAGGCTGAGGTGAGTCATTTCAACCGCTTCGCTGCTTCATTGATTCGGCTGTCTGGTTCAGTTTGATTCCCATTGATTCATTCACATTGATTCTCAACAGTGAATGAATCAGAATAGTTATATCAGAATAGTAATAACAAATTATTTTAATTTTAATACCCCTTGACTAGAGTGAGGCAAAGCAGTTCTTCAGTTTAACTGGTTAATGTTAATTAATGCATTTGCTAAATTAGCTAAAACAACCAGCAACATATATTTGTTATGCCATTTATTAATCCTTTTTTAGACATAAAGTATATACTGTACAGTGCATAATGTTAACATATGCATTTATGGATTAAAACAATATATTAGTAAATATTGACATTACATAAACTCAGTAGAATTGAGTTCTCTGTTAGTTCAAATGAGTGTAATTAACCAATGTTTGTGCAGCTCGTCACATTCATCCCCACCAGACTCTCTATTTCTGTAAAGGAAAATATAAAGGAAAATTTGTGCTGAAAAAGCTCTTTGACGTTGTGAGATGACGGAGCCAGCTGTTGTTTGCGTGCTGTCCTGTTCTGTGTGTTTCAGGGTGATGCCAATCGCTCGTACTCTGATGATGATGATGATGAAGGATCTTCCTCTAATAGAAGTGAACAGCACAAAAACTCGCTCACGTTCTCCGGTATGATCCCTGCACATTTGCCACGAATAGATACAAGTTGGTGGGAAACAGATGTGCAGCTGAATCAAAACGTTATACTAACATGGCAAAAAAATAAAGAAATCAAACATATCCCATCAATGTGTCTGACTTGACTTATTAATAATGTGATATTGATTTGGACTCTTCTTCAAATCTATGCACACTGATTCCTGGAAATGATGAAAAGGTTTGGAGTTTTGAGAAGATGTTTTTTGCAAACATCATATAGGAATTTACTCAAACAGTGTTTTTGCTCTTGGTTGAGATGACAAACAGACTTGAGATGGTGAAATCTGAGCGTCTTTTATTGTTTAGTCCTGTGGGATTGTTTGACACTTTGATGGGCCGTTAATCCGCTGGTTTCTGTGGCCGTAAAGAGCAAAGAAGTCCACGGGGACTCATGAAAGAGACATTAGTGCCGTCTCCGGAGAGCTTCATGGCCTGTGTTAAAGGCCAGAGATCTGCTCCAGGCTTTGGATGACTGTGCTTTCTTTCCTCCAGATCCCAAGCTTTCGTCCCTCACTCCTAATGGGCATCTGGATCTGGCGCCGCTGGCAGAGGAGAAGACCAAGACCGGCTTCTCTGACGAAAACCACCGGAGCAGAACCATCTGCCTGGGCAGGAGATCCTCGTCTCTGGTCAGTCAACAAAGAAATCAATGTCATCATGTCAGATGATCGTTCGTTGTGTGTGTGTGTGTCTGTGGATGTAATGAGTCAAGGAAACATTAGTGCAGATTAATGTTTGGAATTAGAAAATCCCTCAAGCAGAGAGTTGTGTGTGTGTGTGTGTGTGTGTGTGTTTGTGAGAGACCAAATTTCTCTTGGTAATGTGCAACGGACCCTCAGCCAAGGCTTTTGGGGTTTCCATAGCAACCCCTCTTTTAATTGAAGCAGCCGTGTGTATCGAGAGAGGCGAGCGCGAGCCGCTTGGGTTAAATATAGTGTGTTGGGCTGTTGTTCTTAAAGTCACGTGCCGTCTGGAGATTGTGGTGGGAAAGAGTCTCTGGGAACACGGTAAAACACGGTAAAACCCTGTGAACGCCCAGACAGGAACTGTTTGCACACTTCATACAGAATGACATGTTTCTTGTTGCGTAAATCACTCATCCTGAAGGTTTCGAGTCACCGAACGTGACGTCTGAACTGTGACACTTTATTGACGCTCAGATGTGAACGCTGAGGCTTCGTGAGCGTCAGGTCAAAACGAGAGCTTGACGCCGGAGAACACAAGTTTCTATGGCAACTGCTTTTGCCGCTCACGCTGCTAAAAATGAGCGAGTGCAGTCAGCGAGATCAGAAACACCACGACTGCAATTAACACACACACACACGCCACTTGGTGAAGTTAACTCATCCGCAGCGCGGAAAGGCTCGTTAGGAGTCAGGCAACAGATTCAACAAACATTCAAGACTAAAATACTTTCTAGCTGGAATTTTTTCCTTATTTTGTTTCTTAAGAAAAAAGTTATATAAGGTTATATAATATAATGTTCTTATATTATCCATTATGATTGTTCATGTTTTTTTTTAAAAGAATATTCTTAAAAGCCATATTAAAATGACTTTTTTTGCGTTTGAGCACAACATTTTAATACTTACCACTACTGGCTATGGATGTGGATGAATAGGCACCAATGAACGATAAAGCAAAAATGATCAATAATAATAATTATGCATGATTATGCATGATTCAAAATGTAATAATGATACAAAAACAAGTGAAACAGGGAGCTTGTTTTTTATGTTAGCCTATACAATGGTGGCCAAAATGGTTAGAACACCTGACAGATATGAACATATTGAAAATATTGCCTTCAAAACATGACATTATTGATGTTCTTGAAAAATGCAGATGGTTGCACTGAACACAACAAATATCAGATAAGTTCTACTGTTTTATATTTGGTTCAATTGTTCGAAAATGTTTTCTATTTTTTTCCCAATCTCCTGGGAACTTTAATGTTATTAATTAAAGTTTTACATTAATGTTATCCCATGCCTTCTGGAACTCAAGCCAAAGGCTTTCCATTGAATGTACAATGGATCTGTCCAGTTTATTTTCCAACTCGCCCCAAATTGCCTTGATCTGGGCTTTGAGGGGCCAGTCCATGATTTCCAAGGTTTCAGCAGATTCATTCATTCATTCATTCATTCATGGGTTTTGTAATGGCAAATATCGCAATAAACATTCTAACCATTGGCCAGCACTATAAATCCCAAACAATCAGAAAAATACATTTTCTTAACTTCAAGAGGACTTTTGTGAATCCAGCCTCAGGATGTTAAAGATGAATGTTTCATATTTGAGAACTACTTAAGAATTATTTTGAGAATTGCACATTTTTGAAAATTCATGCTTTCTTAAAGGGTTACTCCACCTCATAATAATAATTTTGTCATTAATCACTTACCCCCATCTCTCTCCAAACCCGTGAAAGTTTTGTTCGTCCTCGGAATGCAATTTATGATATTTAGGATGAAAACCAGGAGACTTGTGATTGTCCCATTTTTTTACCAAACAATTACGTCTGTCAAGGTGCAGAAAAGTATTAAAGATATCGCCTGAATACTCCATGTGCCATCAGTGGTTTCCTTCATTCTCTGTAGCGCCACAGTTCTCATTACCACCACTGGGGGCGTGCTCCTCCTCAGCCGTCCTGGAGCCGGCGGTGTAGCTGGAACAGCGCTGGTCGCTCCACCCGTGGCCTGAGGACAGGAGGGGTCATCGGGGGGAGTTTACGGGTCCGCAGCGCTCACTCGCACCCGGCCGAACACGAGTCTCTCCTGCCCCAGCCACCCTTCCTCTCCCGCAGACACCGCCGGGCTCTCTCACTCGAGCTGCCCGAACTCCTGCAGCGCCCCCCGCTGCTCCGGAAGAAGAGCGTGACTGCTGAACACCAGGACTGCAATGGAAAGGGCCCTGGCCCTCAGGGGACACTACTGGGAGAGGTTTATCCACAGCTCAACGCACGCAAAGACAAGAATGACCTGGAGGAAGACACCGAATATGTGAGTGCAAAACATCTTTCTGAAACGACTAATATTTCATTTATTTTTTATTTTTTAATATTTACAATGAGGAAGTGTTCCTTGTCAATACAATTATATTTATATATATATATATATATATATATATAT
>JAUMHP010000048.1:776334-787217 GCA_032361065.1 Enteromius trimaculatus | reverse complement strand
GTGCTTAACCCTGGTGACCAGTGCTCTTCACAGATGAAAGCAGGTTCACACTGAGCACAAGACAGACGTGACAGAGTCTGGAGACGCCATTGAGAACGTTCTGCTGCCTGCAACATCCTCCAGCATGGCAGTGGGTCAGTAATGGTGAAGTGGTGTTTCTTTGGAGGGCCGCACAGCTCCCCATGTGCTCGCCAGAGGTAACCTGACCTGCATTAGGTAACGAGATGAGATCCTCAGACCCCTAGACCTCATGTGGCTGGAGTGTGTCAGCAGTTCCTGCGAGACGAAGGCATTGATGCTATGGACAGGCCGTCCGTTCCCAGACCTGAATCCCATTGAGCACATCTGGAACATCATGTCTCGCTCCATCCACCAACACCACATTGCTCCACAGACTGTCCAGGAGTTGGCGGATGCCAGGTCTGGGAGGAGATCCCTCAGGAGACCATCCTCCACCTCACTTTCAAGTGTGACTTCAAATCCAGACCTCCATGGGTTAATCGATTTGATTTACATTGATATATATATTTTTTGTCAGTACATTCAACTATGTAAAGTATTTAATAAGAATATTTCATTCATTCAGATGTCATATTAGTGTTCCCTTTATTTTTGTGAGCAGTATATATGTGCAGATTTATTAAAAAAGAATAACTGAAATATCACATGGTCCTAAGTATTCAGACCCTTTGGTCATTCAAGAACAACTTCTTTTATTAAATAGAACACTGCTATTTTATTTTTTTCTATATTTTTGATTAAATAAATATATTAGCATATGAAACCTCTTTAAAAAAACATTGAAAATCTTACTAATATTTCTATACTTCATTATCGTATGATGCTTTGTGTGAGGACCTGGAGCACTCCTCCGCTTCGCTGCAGCTCTCAGATGTGAGTCAGGTGTAATATGTTGTAGGCTTGGTGTGATATGAGTGATGAGATGCCCATGAAGTGCTGTGTTTCTGTACAGGAGCATGGCAGTGCTGACCTGATCACCGACAGACTCGTGTGCAGAAGATTTCTCTCTCAGAGTGAGGCGTCCAGCCCAGGGCGAGACAGACGGGATGTTCGGCGTGAGACGGGTCATCGGCTCCGGTCTCCAGCTCACCGCCGAGGTCAGGCTCCATCTGTGTGCTTGGCTCTCTGAAGGGCCGTTTACATCAGCCACGTTCTTACAATTAAACCTAGATCTCTATTTGTCTGTCTGGTTGCGGGTGAGGTCTGGATGACCTTAAAACATTGATATGCAAGATTCCAGTGAAAAGCAATTTGGCCGTCCACACCAGACACAACACGACAGAATAAACATATCAAATATTAATATCAATCAAATTACAGCCAATGAGAAGCGTAGGTGGGTGGGATATTTCAGGAACGCACTGCACTAGAGACGAAATGGATATGTTTATAACTAGTTCATCAATTTCAAACCCTTTTAACATCATTACATGGACATACTGAGTGACTGATACCATCGGAATACACTCATTAATTCACAGTAAGCCAACATCAAAGTTTGTAAAACTCTGTGCTAATGGAAACCTACAACTAACAGTTTAAACATGTCGTTTAGCTCATCTGTTAAACCAAGACCTTTCACTATTACTTCTGCACAACACAACTGATGGTCCCAACCCCATTGATAAAGCAAGAAATTCTACCAATTAACCCTGATAAGCACAGCTGTGAAGTGAAAACCATTTCAGATGACTGCCTCTTGAAGCTCGAGAGAATGCAGAGAGTGTGCAAAGCAGTAATCAGAGCAAAGGGTGGCTATTTTGAAGAAACTAGAATAAAATATTCTTTTAACCCTATCCTTTCTTTCCCTTTCTAGCCTGCTCTTATTTGAACATTGCCTGTTATACGGTATAATGAGTTGTTTTTTGCCTCTTTAGGACTAATTGCTTGCTGTTTTCCCCACCTGTAAGTCGCTTTGGATAAAAGCGTCTGCTAAACGAATAAGTGTAAATGTAAATATAAAAGATGTTTTTAGTTATTTCACCTTTTTTTGTTAAGTACATAACTCCACATGTGTTCATTCATAGTTTTGAATCTACCAATGTAAATCATCATGAAAATAAAGAAAACACATTGAATGAGAAGGTGTGTCCAAACTTTTGGCCTTTTGGCCTGTACTATATATATATATATATATATATATATTCTGATGTTTGAGTGTGTTTAAGAAACATCTGGAAAATGGTTGAAAATGCTAGTGTGGAAAAATAGCTATTTAAAACAAAAACAACACTTGTATTCGGTTTAATGAAGACATAGCCTAACCCGCACAAGAAGCTGTTCTGCTGAAACGGCTGATGGTTTGTCTGTGGCAGATGGCAGTGGAGCAGACGGCCTGATGTCTTCACCTCTCTTTCATCTCCCGGCTGAGTTCTTCCACCCCACCACTGCTGCCATTCCCCAAGGCAGCCCAGCCACCGGAGTGGCCCAGTCAGGCTCCAGACACGCATCTCCGGCCTCATGGGCTTCTCTCAGGTCCCCAGGGGCCAACAGCAGGGTCATGGGCTCTCAGGTAAGAGACTGCACTCGTACAACATGACAGATGACTGTTCTGACTCAAACCGGGCCTACAGTGAAGTGTCTAGATACCAGTGTAAGGATGAAGGGGTCTCAGGCAGACAGACTACAGACATGTTTGGCAGACAAAGAGACAGTCATGAGCGTCCCAGTTTTCATATTAAATATCATAAATTGTGTTCCAAAGACAACAAAGCTTTTACAGGTTTGGAACAACATGAGGGTAATTAATGACATACTTTTCATTTTGGGGTGGAGTAAACCTTTAAGTTACATCCATTTTGCAGCTTATTCTGGACAGTCATCCACTTACAGGAGTGTGAAATCAGAATTTCCTTTATCTTTTGGTCACAGGTCATTGCACTAAAAACAGCTTACAGTGAAGCCAGTCTGCTAAAACCACAGTTTGTGCAGTGTGCCACTTAAGGATGTAATAGTAAACCCCTCTCTACAGAGATCAATGCTTGCTTCTCCATTTATCCCTGCCCACCAATTCTGGAGCACAGCCTGTTTAGCCCCTCCCACTGATTCTACATCACTACCTGTTTTGAAATTTGATGGGAGCCTAACTTTATCCAACTGGCATTGATATCTGGTTTACTTGCCATTAGCCTGCTCCACTTCCTTCCACTATAGAGAAGTGAAGTCAAAACATTCCAGTAGGGCCGCTGCCATCTTTTGAAAACAATGTAATTTGGTAGTGATTCATTTGGAGCTAGAGTCTATGCAGTTGTGATCCCTCCCAAACTCCTGCAGACCCAATCACAAGGCCACAATCATGACACCAACGTACATCACCATGCTAAGAACTACCGAAAATGAAATGGAAACCATCTTTGAAGAAAATTTATTTAAAGAGTAATTTCATTATTTTGTTTGCCTCATGTTCCATTAGATTACATTGAGAGGGCGGGGTTTCTGACCTATACTACAGTAGGTCCAGCCACTTGGGGCAATCAAAATGTTTTAGCTTTTCAGTGCTTTTTTTGGCACACTTATATCTTGCATTTGCAGATCTGGGTTACTAAGGCCTCTCATGTCTATATTCATGTTCGTTTCTTTTTCTTGACTGTCTTGTGGTTTCTTGCTGCAGACATCCCACAGTAACTCCTCGCTGGCCACGGGCAGTTCGGTGAGCAGCCTGCAGACCATGCTGGAGGAGGGCATCTCCCCATCAGGAGAGCCCATGCCACCCTCGATCAGCCGAACCCACGTCCCTCATCCAGAACTCAGCCAGAGATCTCAGACTCTGCTCAACCTCCAGGCCACCAGGGGGCGCCACAGGAATCGGAGCAGATACAGTGATTGCACAAACCCTAACTGGATCCAACAGGACCCCTCAGATGAGGACACTGGATCCAGGGTTAGGGCTGGAGGACCTAGTAATCCAGAACAGTTATCGGATAATCTGAGTAGCTTCTCTTTGACGTCTCTGCACCCGCCTGATTCACTGGCGCCGCCACTGGCCAAGAAGTGCAACAGCACTGGGAGTTTAGTACAGGGGAGCCTTGCAGTCCAGAACAAAGATGAGAGGTACTTGTACGGATTTGATTCTTGGACTGAAGCAACAGGTGAGGAAACTGAGAGGGATTCGTCCCCTGCTGGCTCTAAGACATGCAGCCAGACTGTGGGTTCTGGCTGCCGTAAGAACAGATGAAATGCGTGGGTTTGATCCAGTGTTTGGTCTTTTCCGTGAACTCATCTTCATTTTTATCTCCAATGACACAAACATGTTCCTGTCATGCTACTGACCAGCTGAAGCTCACAGCCACAGCAACACAGTGTCTTTTCTTCTTCAGGGCATTAGACTGGACGCCTCGGGGGAGATGCAGTAGTCATGGAGTAGCGTAGAATGTTCTGGAACTGAGTACATTAATTCATAGGCAAAACAGACTAAGAACCTCACCAGCCAGAGTTTGTAGCGAACTTTAGATGATACCAGGCTTGTAGCAACATTCAGTGCAGAAAGGTGCCGTACGGTGCTGCGTTCATGTCATGTCGAGATTACTGCCATAATGAGTGCTGTGGTTGAGAAAGTAATTTTCTTGTAAAAACATCTTAAAACACTGTGGAGGATATGCCTTTTTTCTCAGAGAAAATTGTTGGCAAATTGTCTTGTTTAAAGCATAAACTTGACTAAATTTAGCTTGTCATGTTTTCCCCAAGGATGTTTGGATGCTTGTACTGGGAAATGAGACAAAATGCTGAACAAGATAAGAAGTGCATCTGAAATCTGATAGTGTTCAAGTACTACATTTGATGAGGAATATCTACTTTCTTTGTTCTTGTATCAGTGTCTGAATGTGAACATACTTCATGTTTGTTATGTGACCTATGGAGTTGTGTATATACCTTTATATACTGATTGTGTCAAAGTGCCAACAGGAAAACAGTGTTGATGCAGGAGGGCAATGGCAAAGAGTCATAATTCCAGTGAAAGTAAATTCATTTTGTCATCATCCAGTTTAGCTCTCTTCCAATAGTGTCTGTGCAATCAGTCAAGCGTCTCAAACTAAGCAAGCCAAAGCTGACAGTGGCAAGGAACCAAAACTCCATCGCTGACAGAATGGAGAAAAACCCTCAGGAGAAACTTGGCTCAGTCAGGGGCCAGTTCTCCTCTGGCTAGATGAAACCAGCATGGCATGGCTGTTACTTTGCCATGGCCTCATGGGATAGTAATGTGTGCACTAGCAGAAGGTCATCCAGGTACTTTTGCGTACCTGGATAAAAGTGTTTTATGAATTTTAACATACAGCTCATTTCAGCCCTAGTGAAAAAATAAATATACTTAAATGTATTCGAATTACATTCATTTCATGCTCAGTATACTACAAATACATTTTCATATTTATGTACTTAATAAAATCCCATGCAATTGTACTTTTATTATACTAAACTGGTACAAGTCTGCTAAATTGGAACAACTAGTTTTGTACTTAATGCACTTTAATTGTGCAGAAGTAGTGCCGAAGTCCAATTAAAGACATGCTTAATATATTTGATTGTACTTAAGTGGAACTATTGCGCGTGTACCTTAGGTGCACTTTAAATATTTAGCATTTAAAGGCTAAGTTACATTGACATGCATTTTAGGCTTATTAAAAAGAAATATGCATTGTGCACAAGTTATACTTCAAATAAAGTTTCATTCTTTTTTTTTTATATCAGTAGGTCTCGAGTAATCTGTCAGTAAATATGTCAAAACATTTGAATTATACTTAGTATGAAATAAATATATTTTAAATATATTACTTTTTACTAGTGTGATACTGTTTTTACAATAGGAAAATATGAATGTTGTACTGGTGTACTGGATCGACTCTGTTACACGAAACCAGCAGATTATTAAAGCTCTGGCTTGACTTGGTAAATTGGTAGCTTCAGTATAGAGTGCTGCAACAGTGATGTCCAAACCCAGAAGGCTAATTCACCTCTTGTTCTCGTTGATGTTTCATTTAATGCAGGACAGTTTAAACATCTGAAAATGAGCTAAAGGCACAAATGAAACATCATTAAACTCATTGTTGCTCTAGAAACGCATCATTTCTGCGTCGGTGTTCAGATCTCGTGCAGTAATTCTGACGTGACGTGAGCGTGGCAGTAGAACGGTGTCTTTCGCTTTATTCTTATGTGGGAGGATTGAGTTTTAGCAGCCGCCCACAGATCATTAGAGCTGCAGGGTGAATTTATAAGTGTAATGGTAGTTAAGAATAATGACTTGACTGAGGAAACGTCTCAAGCCCGAACCACGACACGCACTGAATGCTGGACTCTACAGGATGATTGAGGATGATCTTGTTGGGTTTGTTTTTGGATGTTCTGTGTTTCTAGTGCAGAAACATGAGCTCTGATCCTAAACCTACTGAGCTGCCCAGCTAGACAACATTCTTGTCTGCAGTTTTCATCATGCTTTATAATTCTCGAGACTGACATAAGATCCTCTAGCATATGTATAGATAAACATGCATGCATGCAAATCTTTATTTTTTGAGCCGTTCATGAGTTCTTGGAAAGGTTTATGCACTTTTCTGTCCATGACGATCTCTACTGTAAACAGCGAGGTCACTCACTAGGGTTTGGATTAGAGCCGATGTTTGTCTCTGGAAATCATGCATGAGAGATGATGTCACTGTACTGTGAAGATGGCAAAAAGTGTTGATTTGTTTTCAAAGTGTTATGTGAAATGTCATTCTTTTGCTTGCGTAGTTTTGCATCTCTGTCTTCCTCTTTGCATTTTGTACAACCATCTCCCTAAAAACACGATCACATGTGGTTCCGAGGCCAAAAATGTACTACACACAAGAACATGAACACGATCTCTCTAGCTCCGCGTTACGTTTCATCATTCGTGTGCATGCCATGCAAGTTTGAGACGTGATTTGCTGCCAGCGTGTCTCAAGCTGTCAAGACAAGGAATCTTATGTTTATGGTTTTTCAGTCACTTACAGACTTTTAATTGGACACTCTATCGCCCCCTTCGGTGCTGCTGTGTTCTTGCGTGTGCGTCACTGACCGAGTACAATCAGTGTGTATGTTTCTGGCCTTCAATGAGATGCTGAACCGGAGGCAGATCAGTGAAATGATTTTACTGATTTTGTTTCTCATTTGCACAGCTGAGTTGTTTGTAAAGGACTCTCAAATCACATTCATTTGCATGATTGCATCTAAATTTCTGTAGTATACTTTAGCGTCCTTATTCCAAAACTCCAGCTGTGATCAAATCATTAAAAAACTGCTAAAAAACTGGGCACAAAGTCACAAACTTTAAAAGAAAACTTGCTATTTTAAGCCTTTTGATGATACGTGAAATATATATTCACCTCCGATATTTATGTATTTGTTCTGAAACTCTTTTTAGTACTGTTTTTTCAACCGAATAATTCTTGTTGCCAGAAGAAGCTTTAGTTTAAATAATCAAGGCATGTTTCTGATTAAATGAACACAAGAATGATATTTAATACATCAAGTGAACAATGCATAGCAATACTGACCTATATATATATTTGTACGGAAACCTGTCGAAGCATGTTAAATGGCACATGACTTCACTGAACATTTTTAGATGATTGTTTGGAATCGATTTATTGTAATGAACCATTCAAAAGTGATGCTGACGTGGTCTTTATAAAACTCTGAGCAAATATAAAGCATTTAAACCATTGTAATATTTACTTTATTCAGCATAATTCTGTAGTAAATATTCTGTCTACTGCCCAGTCTTATCTCACAGATTTCCATTAAGATGAAACTCAAATTCTGCCTTGGTTCTTCTGTAGTTCAGAGGACTTTCATGCATTTTCTCTCGTGTTGTAGCATTTCCTCATTCACAAGCTTAATAAAGTGTCTGAACTGCTTTACTGATGCCAGTGAATCGGCAGAGCTTTGGTTAGCATGGGTAGTTAGTTACATCCTCTAGTAGTGTCAGTGCTTGATTCGGTTCATTGATGTCTGTCAGGACGTCTTTCTGCCGTGAGGAATCATCTCATGAGTCTGATGTTAGGTTGAACGGTTCGTTTAAGTCGAGTAACGAAGCCTCTCTTCAGAGGAGATCTTAATGAGCTGTCGGAGGATCCTGCTCTTTGAAGATCTGGGATTTCAAGCCGCTCCACGACATGTTTACTTCCGGCCTACAGCACCAAAGTAGTTTATTGCAGAAAATAACAGCAAGATCAAATAATATGATTTAAAACTACTAAATGATCATTGTCTGATTATTCAGAATGCCAAACTACTTTGGAAAAACTTAACAGGCTTATTTTTATACAATTATTTCCCATTAACTAACACAAACTGACAGTAAATGATATATTGATATATTGTTACAAGTGATGATGTTAACCGATACACTTTTAAGAAATGTATTAGTGAAACATTATTAAGATTAATAAGTGGTGTTCATTGTTAGTCCCGATGTAGTTAATATTAAAGTATAAATAGTAAGATTGTGCCTTTTTTTTACCGTAAGAAAAGTTTTTCTGTTGTATTTTGTTGGAGTTTGTTCCTGTGATGGCAAACCTTGTTTTTGAGAATCGAACTGTCTGTTTATTTTGTTGTCCTCCTAACTAGCGTGTGTGTTGAAGATTCTCTCGATCAGAACAGACCGGACCGGTGTTTCCTGACCTGTGAGCCGATCAGAACAGCAGATGGACACAGCAGGTGTGTGTGTGCTTGAGGACATCTGTCCACATCTGCTGCTGGACCGTGAGCTGATCACTCTCATTAACATATGCTAATGAGCTAGCAGAGGCCACGGCACCAAGCCCATCAGTCGCTGTTTGTCTCCATGAGTTTGAACAAGGGCAGAGCACATCTGCCACCTGTGTGTGTGTTTCTCTTCTCAGTGCTTCACTCCGTGCAAATGAGCAGTGAGCAGCGGTCAGTTACTATGTGGTGTAAACACCCACGCCAGCCATCAGCACAGCCCTCAACCCTCCAGAAATAACGGTCAGTGTGTGTGTGTGTGTGTGTGCGCGCAGCAGGTCCATCAGCTGCAGATGGTCAGTGTCTGATTCAGTTTGTCTGGATTCACTGTGACATGATGAGATAATGGCTCAGTCTGAGTGTGATTGGCTCTCTGCAGTCGTTTATCTAGTGGTCTTGTCCTCTCTCTCTCTTTCTTTCTCTCTCTCTGTTTATCTGACTTTAAGCTGATCGATCGAGTGTGTGCCAGAGTTACTGGAGTTTTGACTCTGAGAATCTATTCCAGTATAGATGACTCACGAATGAAATAAAATGTAATTAATTAGTTAGCAATTTCATGATTCAAACATACAAACAAATCACTTTTAAATGGATATTAATAGTTGTATTTAATTGTTTTTCTTATTTTCAAAAGTTTTAAAATATGTAGTTAAAATAACACATTAATAAATAACTTTTAAATTCTAAAATAATTACATTTGGAAATTTTGGAAAATCTTTAAAACTTCTGAATCTTTAAAACAAATTTAAACATTTTAAATGAAAAAAAAAAAAAAGTTATTAAATTAAGACCTTTTTTCACTTGCTCAAGGTATTTATACCATCAGTATATTCTGTAAATATAGATTTTCAATAAAAAAATTACTTTTATTAATAAATTGTATAAATATATTTATGGATTACACTCAGCTTCAAACTAATGAACTACATACAATTGATCTGAAGGATTCAGTGGATGCTCTGCAGTGAATGGGTGCCGTCAGAATTAGAGTCTACACAGCTGATCACAGTAACTCACGGCACTCCTGTCCTTCAGTTAACATCTGGAGAAGACAAAAGAGCAACTAATCCATAATTTATTATATCTGTAATAGCGCCTATTGCAGATATACATTTGCTGAAGTTATTGTAGAAGGTAGAAATGAGACTGAGGTATAACAATACAGTATATAAATGAAAAAAACACTGTAGCTGAGTTTTTCAATGCACTCGGTTGGAGACAGTGATTTGATGTTGATTCTCCAGATGAAGTACGCACTTGTTCCTCTGCTTCAGTCAATCTAGTCACGACACACATCAGAGTTCAGCAAGCCTCAACAACGTAATATTGAGTTTTACAGAGGTTTACAATAAGAGCTCCCGATTCAATTTGAATTTCAATTTACTTCTATAATTACAGCGCTCTGCCGCGCACCGATAGTGCTTTAATTAGACGCCGCCACGATGGCGCTCCAACCCGCGGAAGACGACAGCTCATAACGCTCAGATAGCAGAGATTCACAATTAATATCGTTACATGCAATATCTGCACTTTTAAGAGAGTTATGATTTTAACAGGGCAGAATGACGGCCGAGGATGGAGGAAGTGCTTCCAGAGACACTTCAGATTCATGGGATTGTGAGAAAAACACAAAAAATAGCTCAACACACACATGATTTATGATGAATGAGACGATCTGCCCCAAACCACATTATAATTACTGCAGTTCAGTGATGAAGTCGAGCGGTGAATCTACATGAATCTTTTAGTAAGTTGTGACAGAAAATGTGATGCAAGAGCCTGATGGCAAACGGCATATGTCTGCCTCTATATTTAAAAAAGTACTTCAGGCAAAATTAAAATATTAAATAAGACATTTTGCAAAATGTTCACACATCCTACAATATAAAATGCACAAAAGTTGAAAATAATGTTTCATCAAAAAGAGAAATCTCTTCTGCTCACCAAGGCTGTTTATTTCATCAAAAATACAGTAAAAACTGTGAATTATTATTACAAAGTAAAATATCGGTTTTCTGTGTGAATCTGTGTTAAAGTGTGATGTGTTTCTGTGATGTTCAGCATCGTTCCTCCAGTCTTCAGTGTCACATGATCTTCAGAAATCACAATCATACTGGTTTACTGCTCAACACACACTTCTGAT
>JAUMHP010000048.1:763228-773843 GCA_032361065.1 Enteromius trimaculatus | reverse complement strand
AGCGATAAGGAAAATAACTAATTTCTTAATTCAAAACAACCCCCACTTTTTTTGGGGATGATATTATTCCATTAATCAGATTCCTTCTATAGAATAATAGAATGTGCACCGACTGTGAAGGGTTCTGCTGTTTTTCTGGATTATTCTGCTTAAATCACCTTGATCTGTCCTCTGCTGCTGTAATGATGTCGCTCGTGTCTGTGTTTGTTTACGTGTGATGGGATGAGTATTGACTACATGAGGCAGATGCTCGGGATATTAATTGCGTTGGGTGTGAATCGTGTCGTTCACTGATCCTCATAACTGGGTTCAAACAAAAGCCTCCGTCTGCTTTTCTTCCCAAAACACTCTGTCAGCGTTTGAGTAAAAACAAACCAGAATCCGTCTTTGTTGTAGTGCAGGTAAAGCTCAGGACGGGCCCCGGCTGTTTGCCGAGTGTGAAATTGAAAAGTGTCTCAGGCCGTTGTTGACTTTAGCCTCAGTAATTGAAATAGTTTGGGAGGGTCAGGCGTGTTTTCCTTCAGTATTCAGTGGGAGTCGTCACGATCCGGCCTGTGTGTTAGTGTGTGTTCAGGGTGTGAATGTGCTGCCAGATCAGTTTCATGATGAAGGCAATTTTACGGTTTTAGTTTGAGATGAATTGCATTTGTCCTTCAATTTCCTTCTCCTTGCCTAATTCACACTGCAAAAGCAGCCCTTAAGTGGCCATTAGGTGTCTTTACACAGACTGCTCAATGCATTTACACACTAAATATGCTAAGGTGGACCTAATTAAGAGCAGGCTTTTATGCAGCATTAGATGCATCTTTAAACTGAATTTTAAGAAGGCACAAAACAGCCTTGACTTGGTTATGTAATTTCTGCAATAATTGGATGTCATTCAATAACATATTGTACAGTAGTCACCTAGTTAGTTTGGGAAAGATGTGAATTTCTCTGGATTACTTCTGAAAGAGCATGTAGAAGAGTTTCAGATCGCTGCGGTACGTGACCCAAATTCCAGTGTGAATGATCTAGTTACGAAAACAAACACAAGATACGTTTGAGAATAATTTGTGTGAATTATGTGAGTCATGAAAGGCTGTGTTTATCGTGGTAAAATCATCATAGCGCTGAAGTGGTATAAAAAGCGATAGTCCAAACCTGTATTTCTATATATGTAGCAAAACACAGATGAAAACACTTTATAGAATGGTGAATAGATTTTGGTGACAGCTGACTTGCAGTGAATAGATATTTTGACAGAAGATAGTCATGCAGGTTAGGAATGACATAGAGAAGAGTAACCAATGACAGAACAATGACTGTGCTGTCATGAAACGCAGTTTTAGATGTTTCTTGGGGTTTGTTTATTTTTGTACCAGAAACTTAAAAAAAGTGTAAAAAAGTGAATTTCCATCCTTGTTTTTGCTCAATTTAAAAGCGCCAAATAAAAAGAAAAAACACGGTTTAAAGATGCGTGTCCTCTCACAGAAACAGAAGTGAACACCCACTGCTGTGTGACGCCGATCACAGTGATAGTTAAAGATGTTTAAAACAGCACAACATACACGACCTTTTGATTTTTCATTTCCTGACCCCTTCAGCATGCTTTTATAACACAATAGCAGCCTTATGAAAAGTGACACCAGTGCATCTATTTATGAGCTTTACTGAATATAAAGTGAACACACTCTCCGTCATCATCCTCCTCATCAAGGCTTACAGTCCATTTCTTGTTCTTATCATTTGATAACGACCCAGGATCTAATCCATCAGGCGTAACCTCAGCTAACTGAAAAGCTTAAAACATGCAGTTCTCGTTTCTCAGCTGAAGTTATTGCATCACCCTGAATCTTTGACTAATTGACAGCCCGCTGTCTTTGTCTTGGTCTCTCGTGGAGCTCTTAAACCCAGGCGTCTGATTTCTGTGTTTTCAGGTGAGATTGTGACATGTGATGATGGATTTCAGCTGGCAGCAGTGCAGCTGTGAGCGACGCTGGAGAGTTATCCCTCATTAATATTAATGCAGCCGCTGCTCAAACACACAGTTTGGTATCAGGACTGTGCAGAGGAACAATCATATGAAATATTACAGCTGCAGAGAGACCACATGAGCTCAGCGACACACAGTGCGCTCGCTTAGATATATCCGTGTATAGATGATACATAATAATCAGAAATGCGGTAACACTTTGTTTTAGTATTTGCTTCATAGCGTGCATATTACTAGAATATTAACCATAACTATCAATAAGTAGCAAACTAAGAATGTATTGAGGGAAAATTCATTGTTAATAGTTAACAAGTGTTATCTGTTCTAAAGGGTTACCAGAAATGTTTGTTGAGCAGTAAATCAGTGTATGATTATGATTTCTGAAGATCATGTGACACTGAAGACTGGAGGAACGATGCTGAAAATACAGCAGAACATCAGAAATAAATTCACAGAAATCTATATTCACATAGAAAACAGTTATTTTGAATTGTAATAATATTTCATAATTCATACTGCATTTTGGATCAAATAAATGCAACCATGGTGAGCTTCATTAAAAATAAGTATACTTTATATTTATGCATTGTGTGTTTATAGAAGAGTTGTTGTTTTATGTGTCAGTTGTCATTAAACTATATTGAAGAATGGAAGCAGGAACCCATGTAAGAAGATATCAGACCAATTATTAATGTCGCACATTTGCAAACTTTCTCCAACAGGTGCATCAGGAGCATCTCCTCCAAGATTCAGCTAAACTGTTCCTCAGATCAGCTCTGTGATGCTTGTCGTGTGTGTGTGTGTGTGTGTGTGTGTGTGAGAGTGTGTGTGTGCACTTGTACAGCTGTCTTAGTGAAGGCCAGTTTGAGATGTAAACCATCACAGTGAGCACGGTTTTGTAAAGTGAAGCTGGCCCTCATTTTTGTGAGAGCCCTTTAAACGCCTGCTTGTTTCAGTGGTCAGATTATAGTTTAGTAAAGGTTAGGTTTAGGATAAGAGGTCACTTTGTTCTGATGGGCTAGACATGGTCAAAGTCTGTCCTCACAAAGATAGCTAGCTATAAATGCTTGAGTGTGTGTTTGTGCCCAGAGTGGCTCGTGGTGTGAACGATGGGCATGGTTTCAGCGTGGCGCTGAGCAAACAGACGCCCACCGCAGCCTCCCTCCGAGTCACATCAAACGCCTCCACCGCGACGGCAAACGGCCGTTAGGATTACAGAGCGCAGCCGGAGCAGATTACAGCCGTATGCTAACAGCTGAGACTAAATCTGCCCGCTACAGCCTTTACCACCGACACAAGAGACTATCCACAGCCACGCAGAAGAACACGAGTTTGACGGGAATTATGAGAAAATTCACTCCTAAATCCTTCATTAACTTTTAAAGTGTAAAGCTGCAAACGCTGAACATCTTCAGGAACAGCTCAAGCGTTTTACACATTTCTTGGTAGTTCTTCTGGTCAGGAATAATATCTGTTCTGCTTCCTCCTCATGACCTCAGTTTCTGATCACTGATGTATAAATGAGGACAGCCGTGTGTTTATGTTCACCTGTCTGACATCAGAGAAGTTCAGAGAAGTCCTTTCTGTGGTTTAGTCATGTCAACACTCTGTATCGGCGCTGATGGTTTCATGAGGAACCGCTAACATTCATGTTATCTTTTTATTCCACAAATTTCTTCAGGTTAATAAAATGTTCTTCAAACTATAAAAACACGGTTGTTTTAAGAACTGAACCAAAAAGTGCTTTAAGAAGGTAAACCTTCCTTTTTTCATTTTAAAAGTAGGTTTACCTTCTTAAAGTTGCAGGATGTTTGAGTATAATGGAATTTCTATCTGAGAAGATCGCAGAGATCTTTGGTCATGATAAATCCAAAGAGAATCCAAGAAATAAACAAAGCACATGCAGAATTAGACAGGTGTGTGTGTGTGTGTGTGTGTGTGTGTCTTCAGCTGATAAGTAATGATGAATTACAGTGAAATGTGCAGCTCTATTATCTAAAGGTCGGGATGTTAAGCTGCTGGTTAATGTGGTGATTTCTTGAAGGAGCAGCTCATGGCCTCTTCTCCTTCTCTCTCTCGTTTTATTCGTCAGTTCTTCCTCAATCTGATTCTTCACATGCGTGTTACTTGTTTTGAGATTGCCAAATCTCTTCCTCATTTTTGCTTCAGCTTTCTTTATATGAGTAATATTCTCTCTCTCTCTCTCTATATATATATATTATTTTATCTTTTTTTGATGGTGGGGTGGTAGGGGTGTAGTGTATTTAAACATGATACAATGTGTTAAATGCAGCTGAGAGTATTGTGCTCCTATTAACTATTTTGATATTTCCGGTCTTCTCATAAGCAGAAGTCGTCATAGTTGAGTAAACTTAACAGTGGTAAACAGAAACTACAAGAATTTTTTATCATTCCTTTTTTTCCACATTAGCATTATAAACATATAACAATCAACTTTTTAGGTTGTATCAAATGATCATATCTTCAGGCCCTTTACTAGTCTATTATGTTGTATATTTTAAATACAAAACATTATTTCATATAATATTTTCCCCCTTTTTTAAGCATTATTTTACTTCAATTTGAACATTTGAACTCTGCATTTCTATTACTTAAAACAGGAACAATAATAATACAAAAATTAAATAATGGAAATATAGAAAGGCATTATCACATTGCTACACGATCTCGTGAAAGTGCGTATAAATAGTACGCCAAATAAAATGAAAAACTCATTGATACGCAAAAATAGACTTTGGCTATAAATGCTACACGATGTTTAGGGAAGGGGTTGTGGGGTATATGCGTATCATATGAAAATTACATGCAAACAGGTGCGTGCCATATATACGTCAAAATCCATTTTTGCATCTCAGTACCAAGTTTTTTTTTTTATTTTTTTTTTTTTACGTACTATTAATACGTACAGTATTTTTATGAGGCCGGGCTCATTGGCCACTTATCTGCATTAAAATGTAATTTCTGCAGGTTTGTTTTTGAAGAGAGTCTGCGATTAATCTTTTTGTCTTGAATTCAATTCAGTTTATTCATTATAACACTTTTTTTCACAATACATTGTTCCACGGCAGCTTTAAATGAAAAGTGCTTTGCAGCTCTTCAAAGCCTCTCCGAGATGGTTACGTAAATGAGGAAAATCCTTAAGGGGAACCGAGACTTTCTTCGTCTTGATTAAAGAATTACACATCCCTGCAGATCGCCATAAAGGCGGATAGATAGTCAGATCTGTGGAGCAGCACGAGTCATTACAGTTCCTGGCCTGTGAATTCTAATCGCACGTGAGTCCGTAAATGAATCATTTGTATGAATGTGATTTCAGATGAGGACTGCAGGTGTCTGACACAAACTAATGGAATGTGATGTGAGGTCAGGCTGATGAGCTGGACTGTCACAACCCTGGACACACAACGGATCTTAATGGATCGTGTCACTTCTTTAATCGCTTCAGCCCGCCAGCCTTCATCTGCACAAACGATGACTGAGCAGCGAGAGTCTGATGCATTATCCTTCGATCTGCTGTAATGTCCGTGAGGAAGCCCGGCGCTCCCGGCTTCACTTCTTTATTTATTTGTGCTATTTCGGTGGTCGTTGTGGCAGCATCATTTGGGGTTGCCATGGAGACAGTGTTACAGTCACAGCACATCTGATCTACTGTATCACTGCGGTCGGTCAGTCTGATGAAGATCTACGCTGAACTCAGAGGACTGATGCTCCGAAGAAGTGAACGAAGAGCCGCTTTCATGAAAATAGGTATAATAGTACGTCAAATAAAAATGAAACCCCGTTGTATTGTTACGAAAAATGGACTTCGGCATGCATAAATTAGCCGTTTTCACATGCATATGATTCGAAATCTGTTGCCGTGCATTTGATGTGTAGCATAATGTTGCATATCAATACCAAAAGTTTTTGTTTGGCGTGCTATTTATATGCACTTTCAGCTTCTGCTACAAGAGAGTTTAGTAAGTACTGAGAACATACTATAACAAAAGCAAAACATTCAGTTTCGGGTAAAGAGCGACTGATCCACAGTGATCTGCCTCCACCATGTGGACAGACAGTGACAGTGAAACCAGACATGTATGGTTATTAAATTATTCACTAATTCATGAAATAGGCCTACTGTTAAATCTTTGCATTTAACATTTGCACAAAATTAATCTTCCCTTTTCACCTCTGCTCTATGTCTCCCTCCCATCCTAGCTTTCTAATAAAGCTGGCACTGTACTCTTTTTATGCTGAGATCAGCTTACTGGATGAGTGAATAAAATATATGTTTATGAACTGTCATGAATTTATTTTTTGCTGTTTAAATTTAAATTGAGCCAAAACGCCGTCAAGTCTTTTATATTGTAGCCTATGTTTTAAAGACAAACCAGATTCTTATTTCTATTTAAATAAATAAATAGCAAGAATAATAATAAAACATAAATAAAGAAAAATAATAAAGAAAACGTTAAAAATGTGAAAAAGTAATTGTATTTGTTTCAGCAATTTCTTTCTTTCGGCAGGTGTAGTAAATTGGTGTAGTTTATGTATATCTACATACAGTACATGTGTGTTATGAGTTAATTGACGGTAATTGAACGTTCTTGCTTATGACGTAGGACTATTTGTAAACTTTGTTTGCTGAAAATCGCGAAATGTTATTGTACTGTAGTTCTATTAAAAGGCAACATAGCTAACTAAATAAATGAACACTAACAGTATTGTTTTCCTTACAAAACGTCCTTTAGATGACAATACAACGGGTACAAGTTTCGAGAAGTTCATCGTTTGCAGAGCAGAACACTGTATTTTCATATTTCATGTTACTTATAGTAACTCATTAATTATCACTAGATTTAATACATTACAGTGGTATAAATTAATAAAGTGAATAGCCTACTACAGTAGCCTATAGTTCAGTATTACTACAGCTTAGTAAAAAATTATTTTACTACAGTTACAAATTTACTACAATTAATAGGCTTAGTATGCTGTTGGCTACAAATGAACAAACTATAAATACTATAATAAACTACAATACAAGTTTACAATAGTAAATACTACAGTTTACTACATTATTTTTCATGTGAGGTGTAAATAATAATCGTTTAATCTGTGAGTTTAAGTGTTTGTAATTCATTTGATGTGACGGCGCTCTGGAGCACGCGCGCGCATTCTGCGGTGTTTCTGATGCGGAACAACAAGTCTGAACAAACTCTGGCGCTCCACTTCCGAATGTTTGAAACACCTCCATCAGCCCAGCGCCTCCTCCTGCTCCTCCTGCAGCTCCCGAGGAGACACCGATCCGCCGCTCCACCGGACCGATGACGGACAACGAGCGAGCCGCCAGAACCCTCAAACACGTGCTGCAGAAACCGGGGAACGGCAGCTGCGCGGACTGCGGCGTCGACAGTAAGTTATTGTTCTTTACACGCTTCAGACATTCACCGATCGACCGGAACCGAACCTGCGCGAGCGGAGGATAACTCACCTGACTCACCTGAAACACTCTGGCGACTTGACATTGAGATATTTTAGTTAATTTACATTATCATACGTGCTACTGATGAGAGTTCGCAAAGTCAGATTAGAAATTCCCTGTTTTAAATGTGAAAAGAAGCGCGTGCTTGCTTTCCAGACATACCTGTGTAATCAGAGACTGCAGGAGGCCGGATGCTGCACGATCTCATGAAGCGCGTGCCAGTAACACGAGTTTATGTTCCGACTCGGCGCACTATTAATCAAAACTGCGTTATATGCACGTCAAACACACTGCACGTTCATTTCTGCGTACCGTTAGCACGGTTTTCTTTTTGTGTTTGATTTCAGTAACTCTACAGCAGAATATTTTCCCTCTGATTCAGGATGATTCACTTAGGAGTTTAGAAATGATATTCCAGAGCTCAGGACTGAGTTTGTCTGGACAGGAGCTGCTGCTGAAGACGGGGTTCAGATATTGACTGGAGGTGTGGCTGTGTGTGATTTCTACATATTTCTAGAGAGAGACAGACGGGGATGTGGGAGCGGTTGAGAAGACTGATGAAGAAACAGGAAGTGTGTTTCTCCACATTGTCCAATGTAACACATGAAGAAATACAGAAAGAGCCGTTCTATCACCCAGAGTCCCTTTTAAGGAGAGTCTGTTCACATTTGTCATGCCTCCAGGCAGCTATTTTCATACCAAAGCAGTCGCCTACTTATACTACGCCCTAAAATATATATACCTTTTGTTGTTGTAAAGAAAAAGTGTATACTTTTGAGTGTGTAGCAGAATATAGGCACGCTTTGGGACACTGTTTTCTCAGAAGTGCATCTGTTGTTTAGTTACATGCATCCTGTCAGTTTAAACTGCCAATCATTTTAATTGAACGACAAGAATAATACTTCATAAATAATAACACTTGAGAAACTAATCATTCAAAGTGGTAGGCTAATTCATTTTTTAAAGTGCCCCCCCCCCCCCCCCTTTATTTAAAGAAGAAACCAATTCAAAGTATATTTGACTTTTTAGGCTGCTGTAAAACTACTGCTGTAGAGAAACAAAATCAGGTTGTTTTCAGCTCATTTATTTTAATTATGGCATGCTGTTGCTTCAAACAATTGTATGAGCATCATTCAATGTAAAGAGTAATAATCATAATTAATAAGCCCCATTTAATATGCAGTTTTGTCATGATCAAACAAAATGAGCCCTTTACCATTCGACATCTGACATGTTTGCAGTTTTTATTGTTTTTGTTATATTATTTCATACATACTTTGCTGTGAGACAGATTTATTTTAATCTCACGCTGGGATGCAGAGATTTCACAGACAGCAGACACAATAATATGTCTGCCAACTAAACTGGAATCGTCATACATTTCTATGCAGTGACCTCATGACTTTGGCGACCTGTGATTGGCTCTTTTAGTCAGAAGACGGTATGTGCGGTTTAAGCAGAAAATCCCCAGGTCACTCTTATGTTTATAAGTTCTACATGGATGCGAATGAGTCGTAATCTTGTAATTACAGTAATTACAACTTTGCATGAATGCACACTTAATCTCATTAATAAGTAATACACTGTCTTTGTGTATCTAAAGACTTTGGTCAGGGCTAGTACATGATTTTTACTTGATTGAAATCACACGAGGAACATGAGAGAGTGTCACGAAGAATGAAAGGGCAACAAAAACATTCTGTCATCCTGTTCGTGTTGTTCATGTTGTTCCAAACCTGTATGACCTGATGCTGGAGACAAAGGAAGATAGTTTGATGAATGTTGCTGGCCAGATAGTTTCAGTTTCTGTTGACGTTTCCATTACATTGGAGAAAATGAAAGACAGTGGAAACCTAAACAGATTGTTCAGAAATATGATATCTTGTGGTCAAGCATCAGGTCTTTCAGCTGTAATATGTGGTATGATTTGCATATTCATTAATGTTCACACAGCGTATTCAGAACAGTTATAGTTAGTATCACAATCCATTGCACCACACATTTTAGCTGTACACTACTTTTACATCTTATTTCTCTTACTGTTTAAATAATCTTGTACTAAACTGATATAAAAATACAAAGAGCAAAAAAATAGATCGTATTTGTTATCAAAAGCATTAAATGCATTAAACACTATACTGTGTCACGAGTTTTTTTATCAGGGAAAAATGTATTAAAAGCTAACAAATAAATCATAAAAAATACATTAAAACGAATAATTTAGAAATGATTATTTGAAGTAAATGAAGTATTTGTTTTGAATCTTGTCTTGATGAATCCTAGCATGCAGAAGGTTTGTTTGATCAGTGTTGTGTGTTGAGATAATGCAGGAATGTCCTCGCTGTGTTTCTGTAGCTTGAGGCTTCTTTACCTGCTCTGTGTCTCTTCAGCTTCAGGGCTTCGCTGGGTTAAGCTCGTCTCGCTGCTGATCCTTTCCTGAAACTGTTTTCCAGTAATCCTGATGCAAGCCGGTCTTTAGTATCTCTTCCTTATTCTTGTTTGTGCTGAGTCTGAGTTTGGTGTGTCTGTAATCTCATAATTACAGGACGATCTCACAAACATCAGCCAGAGTGGTGTTTATCCATCTCCACTGTTTTGTGTGTCAGAAGAGTCAGACTGAATGTGTATCATTTCTCTCTCAGATCCAGAATGGGGCTCCTGTTCTCTCGGGGTCTTCATCTGTCTGGGCTGCTCCGGGATCCATCGCAGTATTCCCAATCTCGGAAAAGTCAAATCGCTCCGACTCTCACGCTGGGAGGATTCAGAAGTCCAGGTGTTTTTTAAGATATATTCAGAAAATAAGCATACATCATTTTGCATTATTTATATGAATTATCTGGAAACACTTTCATATTTGTATTGCTATTACAACATTTATTAATCTACATATTGAAGATAAAGTGTTTCATCAAATATTTACCCTAGTGCTGTCAAACGATTCATTGTGATTTAATCACATTCAAAATAAAAGTCTGTGTGTACATAATATATGTGAGTGTAATATTTATATTTATTATGTATATATAAATACACACATGCGTGTATTTATTTAAGAGAAAGGTGCCATGTGTATATATATATATATATATGTGTGTTTGTGAAAATGCATGTAAATATTTTCAAAATACTACATGTGCATTTATTTATATGTA
>JAUMHP010000048.1:745617-760497 GCA_032361065.1 Enteromius trimaculatus | reverse complement strand
ATGTAAATATTTTCAAATACTACATGTGCATTTATTTATATGTACTTAATAAATACACACACACACACACACACACATATATATATATATATTATGTACACACAAACGTAATTTGGATGTGATGAATTGCAGTTAATCCTTTGAAAGCACTGGTTGTTTCAGCTTTATTTCTATTATGAAAAGTTCTTTTCAATAGTTTTAGTTCTAGTTCAGAGTAACACGGATCTGTTCGGTGTTATTCTTCGTGGAGCAACAAAAGGAGAAAGTTTGGAAAATCATTCAGCTCTTTTGCATATTAAAATAAAGTGTCACATTAGTTAATGTATTAACATGAACATACAATGAGCAATACCTTTATCACAGTATTTATTCAGCACGTTAACATTAGTTCATAAAAGTACAAAAATTCAATAACTCAGTGTGTTAGCTAATGTTAACAAACACAACTAGTGATTTTAATAATGCAAAGTAAACGCTAAAAATGATCATTAGTAAATGCTGTGGAAGTATTGTTCATCGTTAGTTCATGTTAACTAATCAACCTAATTGTAAAGTGTAACCAAACTGTTTGTAGTTTCTGTGACTGTTGAGCTAAACTTCATTCAAAACCTATTTTTTGTCTGTTCCTCAAACAAATGGTCACATGACTCATGAAGAATATAGCACATGTGAGTCATATGATATATTTATGGTGCTCATGTTATTTCTCTTTGGAACTTTATATGTTTCTGTCTGTGTGTGTAGTTCATGTCTGAGCGAGGGAACGATGCCATGAGCGCCGTGTATGAAGCTGTCCTCCCGGTGTACTACTACAAACCCACACACAGAGACTGCCAGTGAGTGTCCACACGTCACAAACACACAGCTGCAGATGGAAATATCATCTTATATTCTCTGCAGCTTCAGGACATTACCCGAGTTCATTTAATATCTTATCAAAGCTTATTTAGTCTTATTTAATATCACTGTTTATCATCGATTTAATTCATTTAGCAGTTTGTGTGCAGTTCTTGAATTTGAGTATAATACATATATTTTATCTAACAAGCTTGTTAGAACAACTTTAAGATCGCTTTCAGGTTCACACTCACTTTATTAACAATGTAACAATGAACAATCACTGGCCCTGTCAGTCAGATGATTTATTATTTCTCTCTGTGTCTCGAGTCAAGTTTATTCCTATAGTTATAGTTCAGTGTTATTTCACTCACTGCAGTCAGGTTAGCTGTTCTCCAGTGTGTGTGTGTGTGTGTGTGTGTGATTCAGGGTGCTGAAGGAGCAGTGGATTCGGGCGAAGTACGAGAGGCAGGAGTTCATGGAGAGCAGCAAGAAGCTGGTCTACGAGGACGGTGTGTGTGTGTGTGTGTGTGTGTGAGAGAGAGAGAGAGAGAGAGAGAGAGTGTGTGTCAGTGAGAGAATCTCTGAATACTTGCTTTCTGTTTCCTGCCTGTTGATTGACATGCTCATTTGACCAATCACAGAGACGAGAGACGGCATGCTAATGAAGAGGGGGCGGGACAACGGACAGTTCCTCAGCAGACGGTTTGTCCTGTCTCAGAGGGACGGCACACTAAAGTACTACACTAAACTAGACGTGAGTGTCACACGTAGCGGTTAACATTAGTTAGCTACATTAGCTAACATGAACTAAGATTGTACAATACTTCTACATTTATAAACCTTAGTTAATGTTATTTTCAGCATTTACTAATACATTATTAAAATCGCATGAGTTAATGCACTGTGAACTAATACATGACTATATTAACAAACATCACCACAGATCAATCAATACTGTAATATGCATTGATCATTGTTTGTTCATGTTAATTAATACATTAATTAATGTTAACAAATGACACCTTATTGTAAAGTGTTACCGTTTTATTAGCACTAATGATACTTTAATACTTTTTAAATCTTTACGATATTTATTTAATCACTTGAACATGAGAAAGCAGTCATAATGCATTTCGTCTGTAATGTGACATTTCTGAAGGAAACAGAATAGCAGGAAATAATCTAGAACTTTCCTTGATTTTATTATCAAGATTAAATTGTATTACGTCATATCATATACTGTTTATAACGTTTTTAATGGTTTTAGGTTTAGTTTTAGCAAAATGCGATTTTATTTATTTATTTATTTGTTCACTGACTTTGACCTTATACTAAACCAAACAGAGAAACAGTGTCGTGGCAAAAACACCCTTAATGCTCTGAGCTCAGTCACGCTGTCTGAGGATACAATGAAATAATAAAAAAATAATATGCATTAAACACAAACACACACTCAGTCTTTAACGCTGTATCTGTGTGTGTAACTGTAGGCTAAAGAACCCAAAGCTGTTATTAAAGTGGACACCATTAACGCCTGCTTCCAGCCAGACAAGATCGGAAACCCCAACGGCCTTCAGATCACTTACCTGAAAGATAACATCACACGAAACATCTTCATCTACCACGACAGCAGCAGAGTGAGACACGCACACACACACACACACATGCGCACACAAACACGCAAAAGCTGTAATATTGTGAAAGATTTTTACTTTTTAAAATAACCGTTTTCTATTTCTGTGGAACACATTTTAATATGCTGAATTTGTAACATTATTAAGACAGCTGAGCGAATCGTTTTCCCCCCAGATTTCTTGGATGAATAAAAAAAAAAACGTTTAGAAGAACAGAATTTATCTGAATTAGAATTATTTTGTAACATTATACATTTTCTTCATCATTTTTAATTAAATTACATTAAGCATCCTTGCTAAATAAAAGAATTAATTTACTGACTCCAAGCATTTTAATTGGTATAGTAGCTTTCTATATTCATGTACATGATCATATATCTTTCTATCCTGTTTTAAATATTGATAATAATAATCAGAAATGTTTGTTAAGCAGTAAATCAGTATATTATTCTGAGATCATGTGACACTGAAGACTGGAGTAATGATGTAATGTTCTTCCTGGTCGTGTAAGTGCATCTCTGACACACGTCTGTCTCTCTCTGTGTCCATCAGGAGGTGGTGGAGTGGTTTAACTCCATCCGAGCGGCGCAGCTGCACTATCTGAAGGTGGCATTTCCCGGAGCCACGGACGCTGAGGTGAGTCCTGAAACACCTCGCTCGTTTCGGTTCCTCACCTGAGTTTGTGACGTCACTCACAGCTTCTCTTTCTGCTCAGCTGAAGCCCAAACTGACACGCAGCTTTCTCAAAGAGGGATACATGGAGAAAACCGGCCCTCGGGTGAGTTACTGTGTAACTGTGTGCTGTGTACAGTTACAGTGTACTGAGTAATATTAATTAACTACTTTTACTTACTATTTAGTTAGTGTTAGAATTCCGGTTTAGGTTAGGGTTACTTGCATGTAATTATAGTTATTATAATAGTAGATGCATGTAACGTGTAACAAGGACACCTTAAAATAAAGCGTTAGCAAGCATTGCAATGCATTTGAAACCTTTATTGTGCAATGTAGAGTCAAACCAAAATTTGTTCTGACATCTTCTGGATGTCTTGCATTTTTATAGTTTATTCAAAAATGGTAATAAAATATGACAAGAATCACACTGTCAGAACTAATTCATCTTCACAATGGGAGATAACTTTTAGAGAAAGTTTGTAATGGATTAAAATTATTATTCAGATGGTTAATTAGTTACACAATTAGGTCAAAGGTCAACTAGTTACTAAGCAATGCTTCATTGTGTTCAGTCTGTGGTGGAAAAAGTTCGCATTAGCAATTAAAGTAAAACACTTGAGCAAAATATGTCTTTTTGGTATAATATCTCGGTTTCCTTTGTTTTGCTGTTCTCATCTACTAGTTAAAAGTGAGTGTATTTAACAACAGCAGACAAGAGCAATCATAATGCAGTTCGACATTTATGAACAAAACAGAATTACAGAAATAATTTAGGATTGGCTTTGATTTTGTTCTGCAAGATGTGATTTGATGAAAGATGTTATTTCATACATAGGAGCATTTGTTTGATGTACTGCGTCTGCTCCTGATCCTCCTGTAATGATTATTTAGTAAGAATGACCAGCTTTTAAACTGCTTAATGAAGCAAATGAATGCAGTAAATATTATCATAAGACCAGGATGCTAATTAAGGAGGTCTGTCTGAGTTGAGACTGAGCTGCTGTGTTTCTGCAGCAAACAGAAGGCTTTAAGAAGCGCTGGTTCACGCTGGATCACCGGCGGCTCATGTACTTCAAAGACCCTCTGGTAAGATGTCTATATTTTGAAAATAATGTTTCAAATTGGTGTAGTATATGGTGAATCAGTCCTCTGCTAAATTCAACCAATTTTCTTTTTGTTTTCGTTAGTAAACATCCAAATGAGTAAGCAAAGAAATGTAAACAAATTGGTAGTAAATTGCTATATATTGGTAGAAAACTACAGTAAATATAGGACTTTCTTTAGATAATTATTAATGTGCATTCCATCTTTAATGACTATATTAAGAGATTTTATTGGCTAAATTAATAAGTGAAGACAAAAGATCATTACAGCAAAAAAATAAACAAATAATAATAAATAAAACTACACGCTTTGCCTTTTATATTTACACGTGTTTAAACTGAAATCTGGCTGATGATTGGAAAAAAGCACATGAATATATTTCGAGGCAACTGTTCTTACATAAAGGAATTAACATTAATTGAAGAATCTGTATAAAGAAATGAGAAGACTATACACAAGACAGCACACTTCACGATGTCCGGCACCATACTGTAAATAAACCTCGCCTGTTTGCCAAAACACCCATTTACAGTAAATAGACAGTACTGTATAACGGATGTCTAGAAGTTAAAGCAAAGTACAGAGTTACGATAGCGTCTGCAGAACTAGTGATGCATCAGTTCAAACACAGCTTGTGTAAAAGCGAGTCCTCCGTGTGTCTGGCAGGATGCGTTTGCTAAAGGCGAGGTGTTCCTGGGGCACCGAGATCACGGATACCGCGTCACGATCGGACTCCCGGCAGGAACACACTACAACGGGGCGTGGCAGTACGCCATCACCATAGAAACGCCTGAACGCAGCTTCCTGTTCACCTGTGAGACGGATACGGAGCAAAAGGACTGGATGAGCCATTTCAATGCAGTCATCAGCATTCCCATGAGCCCACAGGAGTACACAGGTAAAACACACACACACGCACAAATACGCACACTCACAGAAACACACACACACACGCTCGTATTAAAACATCACAAGTGCTGCTGTGTTTTTCAGTGGAGGCCTACTTCAAACACAAACACTGATGGACCTGGAACACTCAGTGTGACCTCTGACCTTTTACCTGTGACCTCTGCAGCTGTCCTGCCACGGATCTCACAGCACATGCCTCGAATGTTTTTAAGTTGTTTTACACTAAGTGTTTGTTTATATACTGTACTATGATTCTCTATTATTAGATCTTGAAACTCCCATATTTTGTCCCCATATCCTCATATCTGCATGTCTGCTTTTTCCCTTTTTTCCCCTTAATTCTGATATTTTCTAAGGATAAAAGGCTCCATCTAGTGGTGAGATTGAGTTATTTAACCACTGACCCTTCAAATGAACACATTTTAAGTGAAAGTCAATTCTTTAGTTCTAAACTTATTTTTATTTACACATTAAAGGGACATTTCAGCCAAAAAATATCCTGTCATCATTTATTCACCCTAATGTTGTTCCAAACCTGTCTTACAAAAGATGTTTAGCAGAATGTTCACGCTGCTCTTTTTCATACAATAACAGGTGATAGCGACACATTTAGCCTCCAAAAAGACCAAAACACATTACAAGTGTCATAAAACTATCCATCATGTGTCTTGCAAAAATATTCACACCTCTGCATTTTTTTTATCACATCTTGTAATTTTTTTTTTTCCATATCCCAGATTTGTCTTTTCTTGTATTATTATGATCCCTCAAAGTTTAGTGCAGCTTTTTAATAAAGTCCTGGTCTATCTATGTGTTTGAGGTCTTAATTTGATTGGTGATGTGAGCTGGAGGAGGATATTAGTGCATGTGTGTGTGCTGTGTGTTTGAATGTCAGTGTGAATGGAAGATTATTGAGTGCTGCTCATGATCGGGGTGTGTGAAACGGCACCAGGGTGTTCAGAGACGCTCAAACACTAAACATCGCACCCACCTGAGAGAAAGAGAGAGGAGCCAGACACGAGAGAAACCAGCAGACACAACAGACACGAGGACGCATACAGAAGAGCTGAAAGCAAACACTCGGAGCTGCATGGATACAGCCAAGAACATCACAGCAATGTCTGTTTGGTCATAAACAGAGCTTTATTTGACCACAATCCACAGCTGGATCATGGGTATGTTCAGGACTTTTTACAGAAGGACTTGTCAAACTGTTGCTCCGTATTCATTTGGTGCTGTGATGTCTGAAGAAGCTTCTCTGTCTGTTTTCCGTAAAAGCTTTCTTATAACTAAACCTGCCAAAAGCTGCTTTTCACAGCAATTCCACAGAAGGACCATTTTGGGAATTTTTCATTAATCTTTTTTTTTTTTTGGTTTGAAGAAATTTTTCCACTATAAAGTACATCTGGAGAGGGTCCATGGATGTCAGCGGTTATTCACGGAAGCACCAATGCCAATAAAGAAGTGGAAGAAGAGCTGAGTTTTACAGAAAACACTTGAATTTATTTCTTCCAGATTCTTGTTTTAGGAACAGTGATGCCACAAACAAATGCTTTTCGGATACTTTCAGTGATCAATTTCTAAAAGAACCAACCTTTTTCCACTTTAAAGAACCTTTGGTGCATTTTAAAGGTTCTTCTTGGAAATCAGTACGAATAACTAGAACTCAATTTTATCAGGGAACATTTCAATTGATGTTTTTCTCCGAGATCTTCTTACGATGAGTAAACTCACCCAACAGCAGTGATGCCACAAAAGAGTGATTTGGGAAAGATTTCAGTGATCAGTTCTTAAAAGAACTGGGGAATATTTAATAACCACTATAAAGGACGTTTTGTGCTTTGGAAAGATCTGATGGATGTTAGAAGTTCTTCTTAAAACCATCGATGCCGATTCAGCTCAAACACTTCAACTGATATATTTCTCCCAGATCCTGTTATGATGAGTAACTCGCCCAACAGCAGCACCACAGCCGGAAGCACTGGAGTCGTTTGGGTCACTCCGCTCCTGGGTGCCACCCTCGTCACCATGTGTGTTTTGGGCATGACAGGAAACCTGTACACCCTCGCCATCATGCGATCAGCCACCTTACGGCGCGCCGGCTCCATGTACGTCTTCATCCTCAACCTGGCGGCGGCGGATCTGCTCTATCTGGGCACCATCCCGTTTGTGGTCTGCACCTACTTCGCTCACGACTGGTTCTTCGGGGAAATGGGCTGCAGGTTGCTGTTGAGTCTGGATCTGCTCACCATGCACGCCAGTGTCTTTGTGCTGGTGGCCATGAGTCTAGAGCGCTATCGGGCCGTGGCCGCTCCTTTCCGAGCCCGCCGCTCGACCGCTCGTAATCACTGGCTGATGGCGCTGGGGATCTGGGTGGCGGCGTTTGTGTTGACGCTGCCTATGATGGTGATGATCCGTCTCCGAGAGGGACGTCCCATTATGGTGGGCCTCGTCAAGCGCATCTGCTTCCCGACGTGGACGCCCGAGGCTTTCAAGGCGTATCTGACCGTGCTCTTCTTCACCAGCATGCTCCTGCCCGGTCTGCTGATGGTGGGGCTTTACGCGGGTCTCGCCCGGCATTACTGGGCCGCCCAGGCTAAACTGACTCACGGGTCCTCGTCGTCCGCTCGCAGGCGCCGACTGAAGCACAAGGTGGTGGGGATGATCTTCTGCATCGTGGTGGCGTACTGGGCCTGTTTTCTGCCGTTCTGGGGTTGGCAAATGGCCAAGCTTTTCTTGTCCGAGTCGCTCCGCTCGCTGTCAGCCGCTGCCCACACCTACGTTAATTTCTTCGTCACCTGCCTGACGTACGGAAACAGCTGTGTCAATCCGCTGCTTTATACGCTGCTGACGCGCAACTACCGTGACTACCTGGCCCAGAGAGGTCAGTCATCGGGGGCGAGTCGAGGGGACCAGGGGTCAGCCGCGGGGGTCAACCCCATCCAAGATCATATAGGATGACTTCAAGAGAGAGTTACAAATTCTGGGTCCAGTTGCATAAACATTGCCACTATGACTGCTAAGACTGCGTTTTTGGGCCTCTTATGACATTTTTAATATGATTTTATTTTGCTTCACCAGACAGTGATGACACTAGGTGATTTTTGTTGCATTAGCTATGTGAACATGCAAAATAATCATGGACTTGATTCCTAGTAGTACTGTCAGACGATTGATTGCAATTAATCGCATCCAAAATAAAAAAAAAATTGTTTGGATAATATATGATTGTGTTATGTGAAAGTTTATTATGTACACATACAGTATTTAAAGCTATTTACATGTTTAGATTTATATTCATATAGTTTTTATCATAAATAGATATATTTAATATATAAACATGACAGATTTTTCTGAAATAAATATTTTTATATTTATGTGTGTATTTATATATGCACAATAAATATACACAGTTTAAATGTACACGATTAATCATTTGACAGCACTTGATATCTTTCTGCTCAAAAATGAAAGGGGTAATCATCTATGTTTTGATGATAACTGATGTAAAGTTATGCCCAGTCTTAAAGTGAAAGCTACATGACTAACTTGTAAAACTAGTCTAAGCAGTTTATGCAACCCGCCACTGTTTAGGGATTTCAGCTGGTGTTGCTTCAGTGCTGTATATTTTACACTCGACTTTACACTTTACTACAATTGTTTATTGTACAAAAGTAAGAAAAATTAGTTATTTCCACACCAACAGCATTGCAAAGAAAATGACTGTTTTCAAACAGGTTTCTCAAACACTCCCCCTCACCTGTCATTGGTCAGTTAGAAAGTTAGCCCCACCCCAGGCTCACATGATTGGTTGATATATCAAACAAACAGATCAATGTTGCTTGATTACTCTACCAATGGGTCATAGTGACCTAATAGTAACTTTTCTATATTAATATTAAAATGTAAAAAAAAGAGAAAAAAACGTGTCAGTATGTAATCAAGCAAAAGAAGTACTGTTTGGACACAAGCCTTTGCCGAAGATATGGGAATGTGTTCTCTTCCCTTTTAAAAGTTGTTAAGGTGGTGTATCAGTTATTTATTCATAAATTGCTCACTATTTTTACATTATTATGTGAGTTCACCGGTTAATGGTTAGAATTGTATGATCTGCATTTATCCTCATTTAAACTGTTGAACCATCAGATCGGACCCGAGGCCCAGTTTTGGACCAGATTAACTGTGCTCTCTATAGTCTGCGTCTGTTTGAAGGTTTGAATATTACACTGATGGACAGTATTTATGGTGCTTGTCTTTATTTCTTTGTACCTGTGGGCTTATAAAGTTTATTCATGCAGATGCTTTATGAGTTTATTGTCTCTTCTGAGGTTTATTTAGTCGAATTTCAAGCTAAATAAAGTTAATTTACCTATTATGATTCAGACAAGTGGCTGTTCAACTCTTATGGAGGTGCGTGTGTGTGCGAGAGAGAGACTCAGGTCAGTCAGTGTGTGTGTGTGTGTGTGTGTGGAATCTGATTTCTGTCCGTCACATTCCTCAGCTCCTGCTCCGGCCTTTTCGAGTCGCTCTGTAAATGATCCTGAAGATCCTGTAACTCAGAACTGAACTCGAATGTAAAGCAAAGCAGGGCTAAAGCTATGCTAAATGATTCTGTGAATGAGTTCTCTAACAGATGTGAAATCACACACTGGGCTCAGACGGAGAGCATTCAGCTTTCTCATCTGATAAATATATATTTCAGATTGTTTTCACCGAGGTTTTGTCATCAGTTCTTTAATTTTAGCTATATATAGTCATTTGTAGTCACATACACTATACCGGATCAGTGAATCTACAATTAGTGAAGTTATTACACCCATCTAATCCTCCAATTATTATATCAGAGTATAAATACAGTCTCTGACTTCCATTGTTAGTTCTTTCTGCATCCCTCCTCCTCCCCATCTCCTCCATGTAATCTCCTAAACACAAGTCATTTGGTGATAAAGCCTACTTTTGACTTTTTGCTACATTGATTTATTAGAATTTAAAGAATACTCTGTTAAAGAAATATCATATTTTGGTATTGCTGGCACCATGGTTGCATAAGTCTTGCTCTGTTTTTCTTTCTTTCTCTTGTTGAATTTATTAAAGTTACTATAAACAATATATATATATACTAATTTCAAAATGAATACCTTTTAAATTAACTATGAGTTTGTAACTTCCTAAACTAAGAGCTATATTAAGAATTGTAAATGTTTTTATTTATTAATTTTATTTTTTTTCAACTGTCACACTATTTCTGACTGTTTTGAAGCTGCAGCTGGATCGTGACTGAAAGAGAACCTTCAGGAACCCCAAGAACTCTCAGAAAAACAGCGAGTCTGTCAGTGGATTTATTTGACAATCTTTGGTACATTCAGTGGAGCGAGGAACCACAGGAGAACATCACCATCCTGCTCAGTTGACCTTAATGCTGGAGATCTTTACGTCTCCCATCACATGCACGTGTTTGAAGACGTCGTCACCGAAGCGGTTCGGGAAGCTCATCATGGTGCCTTCTGGGAGCTTAATGTAGAAGGTGTCGTTGTTGAAGCTGATGGTCAGCTGTGGATCAGATTCACACACTCATAAACATCTAAATGTCACTGTATCAGATCAAGGGTGTGTGTGATGTCATGCTTTTAACCGGTGTAGAGAATCAGTAACTAGCACTAACTAACCACAAACTCTACTGCTGCTGCTCTAGCATTTCAGATTCATTATTAGAATAGAGAGGGATAGAGAGTCAAATAAAGATGGAAGAGAGGTGTTTTTAGCCAATTCTCTCTCTCTCTTAAACAGGGGTGGGCAACTTTTTCCTTGAGGGCCAATTTCAAGACAAAATGAGTTTTATATTCCTCAAACCTTAGTTAATTTCCCAGAATTTGGATTTTTTTTTCTCAGTTGTAAGGGGAATTAAGATACAAGCTGTTTTGTGCGAAAAACTTTTTTATTTTTATTACATGGTGTGGGGAAAAGAGAAATGTTAGTGTATTTGTAAGAAAAAGGTCAGAATTCAGTTTTTCTCAGAATTCTGCCACGGGATAAAAAAATAAATAAAACAGCTTATTGCAATTTTTCAGTTTATATCAAGTTTATATCTTGCAACTCACTTTTTTCCTCAAAATTAAACCAAATTGCAAGAAAAAGTTCAGTATTGTGGCGTTGGTACATCTTTATTTATAGTAAATGCCATGAGACTCGTGACCTCTCTAATGAATGAGAATCTGGGGACAGAGTTCATGAGAAGCGGTTGTAAGCGAGTGATTCCTCCTGAAAGCTCTCAGCGGTGGGCGGTTTATTGCTCCAGTGGTTAATATGTGCAAAGGGTGATGCTTTATGACTCAGTGTGTCATGAGTTTCTGTAATCTGTCAAAAGACTAAAGCTGGGCAACTAACCCAGATACAGAATCACTAGCGAACTGGTCAAAGAGCACAGATAAAGACACCTCATCTAAAGCTTAATACGTGTGTGTGGAGACCAGAGTTAGACCTGTCAGAATCCAGAAATATTAAAGTAAAGCATCTTGTGAAGCACAAAAAGGTCAAGTAAGGAGAACATGTGATTGTTGAATTTGTTTGATTTCTCTTGCAGTGTGGATGAGGTCAGAGGTCACCGGCGCTCACCTTGAACTCTGCGCCCTGTTGGAAAGGGAAGCAGGGCTCCTGATGTTCGGCTCCCCAGCCGCCCTGGTTGGAGTTGCACACGATGACACTGCTGCTAAAGCGAGGGTTGAAGTGAAGAGCGATAGCATCGGCGTCGTGACCGATGTTGATGGAGAACCTGAGGACAGAGACAGACACTGTGACACACGCATGGACAGATTCTTGCTTGTAAAAAATAAAGTAAATGAAAAAAATTTAAAGTTAAAAAAATTTCTCGCATGCTATTTATACTTTTTTCTAATTTTATATGTATGTTCAGTTTGTACCACATTTTAGCACAATTTTTATTTGTCAACTTACCATATATTTGTGTATTTATAAATATATTTCTAGAAATCTGTGTATGTATGTGTGTGTGTATATATATATATATATATATAAATGCCCAAAATATCACTAAAACTGTAACTAAATTTAATTATTAATGCTATTAATTAAGTTAATGTGAAAGCATACAATATAAGAGGAAATATTCAAACAACACCAACACCAAAAATGATAAGAATGTTTCGATGATAGTAGAAAATATACATACAGTTACTTAAAAAACACAATCTAGTAAGCTGAAGTGCTTTTGTCTGTATAGTGATCATCTGGACTGATTTCGTTGCTGATTTGATCACACAAGCAGATATAAACGGACTGTTTCTTGTTTCTCAAGGTTGAACAGTATACGTACGCCTCACAGCCTGGTTTAATCTTTCCAGAGACCTTCATCTCCATCCCGGCCTTAAAGCTCATGTCCTTTATAGTGAACACCTGAGAGAGACAGAGAAAAACCTGTGAACAACTCAAGCCTTTCACATTTTCAGTTTGAAAGCACGATATAATAGATATAATTGAGATGGACACAGTTGTGAGGGGTTCAGTGATGATGTATTACTGTTTAACCTGCTGTTCTGTCGATAAGAGGAACAGTTGTTGGACAGAATGTGTTATCAGAGCAACCGAACCCAATGTTAATGATAAACCGCTGATAATAAAGTCATAAAGAGGTGAACAGGAAGATCCAGAGAGCAAACATTGATCTAACGACATACAGACCCTGAGAGAGGTGAATGCTGGAGACTGAAGAAAGTCAAACATCAGTTTGGTTTGCATCATGCTTATATTTCAAGATGTTATTCAGTTTAGATGGCTGTAATATGTGTATATAATAATAATGCAGATGAGCAGGTGAATATTACTCTGATGATGATCAGCCTCATGAAGTTTGTTTGTATGTATGCGTGGGGAAAATCATATATTTAAGTGTTTGTGGATGTGCTCTATGCATTGAAATCATGATATTAATGAATAATAATAATTAGTAAGTCACTTAAAGTAAAGGAGCTTAAAAGGTTCTTCACAGTGATGATAGAGGAACCATTCAGACAAAGCGTCATCTCTTTCCTACCTTTTTATAATCTGAAGAACCTTCTTTTGCCACAAAAAAAAAACAGAAAGATGTTAAGGTTCTTTATGAAAGCATTTATAGAATTAAATCGTCAAGCACCTTTATTTTAAGTCTTTAAAATGAAGCTCATTCTGGATTATTTCATACAGTTTCTTAACTAATAACATAACAATTCAACTGAATAATAATGTCTTAATTCGTTCAACAAATCATCTTCTGGTGTGATTTTCAGGAAGAAACAGTGATTTCATCAGTTTACTGCGGGTCACAAACACTCTGAGCCACTGTGACACTTACAGAATAGAATAGAATAGAATAGAATAGAATAGAATAGTGAGGCAGTGAAAGGAAGTGATGTCACTCACCATCTTGTTGAGTTGGTGGAGCTGCAGCTGTGCGTCTCCTTCACCCACCGCTCCTTATTATAATCTCAGGGAGGGGTTCTATTGGCTGCCACTCCAGCCAATGGGAGAAGAGCAGAGCGGTGAGGCTGAGCCAATCACACTCACTGAACATATCTATATAACTTATCTCTTTGACATTCCATCTGCTCCACACTTCTCACATCTATTTATAGAGCTTATTAAAAACAAAACAAAACAAAAAAAAACTTTTTTTTGGAGAATTAGTGCAATGAAGTGCAATTTTTGATTCAGATATTCAGTCACAATTTATTTTAGGTAAGGTTAGGGACAGTTTTGGTGGGATGGGTGGGTTTAAGAGTCAGTTAAGGTTGGGTCAACAGTATAATTATAAATGTAATTATAGAAATTAATGATTAGTTACTTTTTTAAAAATATAAGTGCAATGTAAAAACATGTATGTGCACAATAAGTGCATTGTACTTCCATGCAGTAACAGGGATCTGCAGCTGTTTATTGGATGGGTAGTTGACCTGTCGTAATCCATCTCTGGTTATATCTGACGTCAACATAAATATGAATTGCATGTACATTCCACTTGTCACATATCAGTGCTATTTATACTGAACCAGTGAAGGCAAAAATGATTAGATGATGACAATCTGATTGTTGTTTTAGAGTTTTCTTCTTCTGTTGTAGGTAGTTTTGTTGAGTTTGTGGTTGTTTGATTGTAGAGGATGTTCAGTGAATGGTCAGTCATGCGGATCGGTCATTCAGTCGGACATAATGGAAACTTTCACACAGAACAGCAGCGTTCTGGATATGAAGAAGAAGAATGAACATGATCTGTGAAAGCTCAGTGTGACTGATTCAACTCGAAAATCTATCTTCATCATCATCATCATCTGACTGAATGTCCAACAGACAGGTATGTTTATAGATTACTTATACTGTATATGCAAGACACAACCACTACTGTAGATTTTATGTCATTTTGTATTATTTGAGGAATTACTTGCTGATTGATTATTAAAGAACGTGTGCCTTCCACTAATATTGGCAGCCTTGGTAAATCTGAGCAAAGCTGGCTGTGAAAATAAATCAGCTTTCTTTATCCTTTTGATCTTTCATTCAAATAATTCAAACAATTCTAACCTACCACTGCAGTAAAACAATTGAAAAACTCATGATGAAATAAATGTTTTTCTTCAATACACGTTGGCCACAATTACTGGCACCCAATTATTGCTACGTCCTTTTCCCAAGATAACAGCTCTGAGTTTTCTCCTGTAATGCCTGAAGAGTTTGG
>JAUMHP010000048.1:678579-696983 GCA_032361065.1 Enteromius trimaculatus | reverse complement strand
TGAGGGTCAAAGGTCACTCAGTGCTCCTTCTAAGAAGATGGATGAGATGTGTTTGGTACAGCAAGACTTTCTTTCTTTCTTTCTTTCTTTCTTTCTTTTTATTTTGTGCTGTGGATGAAATGTGTACATTGATTGTGTTTATTTTTTTTAGATTTAAGCATTGTAAAAACAAAAACGATAAATAAATACAGTTTATAGGACGTTTTATTTTTATTTTGTTTTTTGTGGTTCTAAATATTCAACAAAATATAAATATTATATAATATTATGGTTCAGCAAAGTTATTACAGCAATATACAGTGATTTGGGGTACAAGAAAAATAAATAAAACACGGTAGGGGAAGAGTGGAAGCTGTTTTGATTAAAAGAGTTGTTATAAAGAAGAGATCTTATTAATAAAGTCTTTTTCTTTTTCATGTGTGTTTCTTTTATGTTTATTGAATGATAAAAACTCTCTCTCTCTCTCTCTCTGTCTGTGTGTGATGGTCCTCTGAGGTTTGTGATGGTAAATGATCAGGGGATGGTGTAACTCGAGCCGTTTGGGTTCCTGTAATTACTGTCCATTACGAACACAATCCACTAATTCAGCGAGCGTCCGTCTTCTCGTCTGAAGCAGCTCTGTCCGTCTCGCTGGAATCTCAGCGGCCGCCTGTAAACTGAAGGAGGGCTTTAATGGCAATTTTGAGAAACTCAAGCGCTTTGCATTAAGGATATGAAGGCTGTCCTGTCGTTTCTCCTGCTTCTCTCTTCCATGCGTCTCTCTCTGTGTCCTTCTCCTAGTTGTGTGAGCAAACGGCAGCTCTGAGAGAAACTGATGGCAGAGGAGCCGCAGAACGCTGATTCTGCAATAAACTCTCACACAAATGGCACTTTCTACAAATAAGGTGCAAATTGGTGTCCCATTACTTTTGCAAAGCAATAAAGGAACAGATTCTGTGTTCTTGGAGTAGGAAAAGATATGTTCAGACGTGTCGGATGAATTATTATCTGACATAAAAGAAAACATGCGAGGTGTGCTGTTTGCAAACACATCAAGATCTGTATTACTCTGTGCAAATGATTATTTTGGCCTGTCACACCTTAGGGAATGTGAATAAATCACATTTTTAGATATATTAAAATAGATTTATTTATTTTTTTAAGCTAGAATAATATTTCAAAATGTATTGGTAAATACAGCTGCATTTAAAATAATAGTTCAATATTTTTCAAATTATTTTCTACTTTTATCTTAACCACTGAACCCATTATTTTATTGTATTATACAAATAATATAGATTTAATAATGCAATATAAATAAATTATTAGTTATTATATTTTAAATTGTTTTGGTTTTCAATTTTTTTTTTATCTTTACCTCAATCACTGAACCCATTATTTTAGTTATTTACTAAAATTACTCCATTACTTTTGTTTCCAGGCAGACTCTTACTGTATATTGCATAAAACCAACCAATCAGATTAAAGCTCAGCACTGTAAGAAGAGTCAAAGTAAAAAAACACAAAACATGAAAGCCAAATCGACTCTTTATTTAAACTTAAAGCAGTTTATTGCATTACGATTCATCAGGATACATTTCTCCACATGAAGACAGAGGCAGTGAGAACGTGTTCAGTGTGAGTAATCTGACCAGAAGACTCCTTCAGAAAGAGTTTGTACCGCTGTAACTCAAGAAGATTATGATGCCAGAGGAGAAAGATTCACAGAGTCGTGTTTCCATGCTTCAGAAATAGCCAGCGGCTCGTCCATCGAGTGTCCAGACGTCATGTTATCTGCTTCTCTACACAGCAGCGAATAATGCTGTAATGTTCTGCAGCATCAGATAGTCCTGACGGATGCCCCCTGCGTTCAGTCGCTCTCGCGCCGCTTTCATCATAGCAGCTCTTTGTTTCCGCCGAGCGCGAGGGAATAGAGCGCTTTGATCTGCTGTCTGATGAAACGCTCTTCCCACCTTGTGCCGTGTCTGATAAACACTCTCATTACCTGTTTAACGTCTGGCTGCCGTCCAGACTCCCGTCAGGTTAGTCTTCACACAAACCAGGCCTTCAGGAGAGTACAGAGCTCAGAAAACCGGGAACGGTCCATTTTTTAAAAATAAATCTTCTGAAAGCAGAATAAATAATCTTTCCACTGATGTCTGGTTTGTTAGGGGAGGACAATATTTGTCAGGGATATAACTATTAGAAAATCAGCAATCTGAGGGAGCAGAAACAAATCGAAATATTGAGAAAATTATCTTCAAAGTACTGCATTTTAATAATTAAAAATTAAGCATATAGTAGGAAATTTATAAAATATTTTCATGGAACAGGATGTTTACTTGGCATTTAAAAAAATAAATAAAAATGTATAAATTTATCAAAATGTATAAATGAATTATGTATCAATAATGTTCTGAGAATATCCCTGTACCTACAAACACAAATGTTGATTTATTGACATTCATGATTGAAATTTATAGTTTTGAGTATTAATGCCATCACAATGAAAACACAAATACAGGATGTATGTGTGTGCGTAATTTAGTTTATTATTATACATATTAATATTTGTTTAGATTTTGTTTATAAGTGTTTTATTTATTTTGAGTTTTTAATTTGATTAAAATGAAAATGATAAATTTTGTATTTGCATCTGCTGGAAATTAGTAGTAGTGGTATTGTTATTATTTAAGGTATCAATTTATATTTTATTTCAAGCACAGCATTTTTAAAATTCACTTATTTATTTTATTTATTTATTTATTTTTTCTCCTTCTAAGAGAATGAACTTGAATCTAAGTATAACACTAATATACACACTCTCATGATTCATTTGTAAGAACACAATTAAACATGATTATGTCAGATGGAAATACATAAAATCAATATTCATCTTGTATGGTCCTTAAAAGCAGATAGCCTCTCTGAACAGCACTGTGTTTTCTGAGGTTTGGGTCAGAAGCTCCTCCGGTTCGGTGTGAGTGTGCGGGGCAGATCCGCTGTCAGTGGTGTGTGTGTGTGTGTGTGTGTGTGTGTCACAGACTCAAACTCCAGCAGTCAGCAGTCCTCCAGTAGCTGATGTGCTGCTGTGATTTATTGCTCTCACTGCTCACAAGAAAGTACAATTTTCCAGCCAGCTGCAAAACAATAATTCATTATGATGCCCTTTCCGCGATAGGAAGCTGTTAGCGGAGCAGGTCTCTGCTGCTAAAATGATGTTGATAAATGTGTGATCAGCGCAGGTAACCGCTTTAACACTCGTCTGCTCCCACTGAGCTCCACATATTACACACACACCCCATGATTCAGTGATAAAGAGATTACTGACAGCTCCCTCCGCTCTCTGTGTGTGTGTGTGTGTGTGTCGTACACCTTCAGATTTCTAATAAGAACATCTCAGATTAACGTGTTGCTCTGTTTGTTATGAATCACAGATCAACTGTAAAAACTAACAAAGTTTTTACAAAAACAAATAAATGTTCCTGTTGTTTCTTCCTGTCATATGCAGGGCGAGCGTTTTCACCAAACACCAGCCCTCAGTCAAACCAAAAGGGTGACTTATATAGTTTTTTTTTTTTTATTTCATTTTTTTGTATTCCATATTTATGAAATAAGACAAAGTGTTTTATAAGCATAAAAACTGCATTTGTATTTTCATTTTTGTTTGTTTGTTTGTTTGTTTGTAGTACAACAAAAACTACTATAATATTTAAATAATTTACAATAGTACCGTTCAAGATTGTCTTTTAAATAATTAATAGTTGTATTCATCAAGAGCGCTTTAAATTGGTCAAAAGTGACATTAAAAACATGTATAATGATAAAACAGATTTCTACTTCATATAAACAGTGTTCTTTTTATCAGAAATATTTCTCTAGCAGTAATTCAGTATATTATTATGATTTCTGAAGTAATGATGCTGAACATCACAGAAATAAATGACACTTTAACACAGATTCACACAGAAAACATCTATTGTAAACTATAATAATATTTCACCATTTTAAAGTATTTTTGATCAAATAAATACAGACTCTGTGAGCAGAAAAGATGCAAAAATAGGTTTTATATATAATATTATGAAAATAATGTCAGAATGCAGAAACAAACTTTATGCGTCTGAATAACAGGCTTCATTCAAACTCTTCATCTTCATCACATCATCTGTTTCTGTCTCCTGTCAAAGGTTCTAATTGTCTTTTTTTTCTTTTTTTTTCTTGTAAATGACACTTGATTTGATATGTAGTTATACTGTGAGTGTCCAAATACTTGCTGCTGCCGTATCAGGACGCTTGTGTGTGTGTGTTTGTACACACTCTGTATCAGCGTATCGTCAGATTATGAGGAAACTAATTAACTCCAAGCCTTTGAACTGGGAATTTGTAAATCCCGTCATCCCTGGTCCCGAGTGTCGCTCCGCAGAGACGTGAAGAGTCGCATGACATCCGTCAGTCGAACACTCACAGTAACCTCCTGACGAGTGTGTTGACCTGACAGGTGTGTGTTTCTCAGCGTCTCACGAGACTTCAATTATATGTCTTAATTCTCAAGACGTTCCCAGATGCTCCTCCTAAACTTCCCCAGGATAAATCAAAACCAAATGAGTCACCAGTCATTAACCAGTGAGAGTACAGAGCTATAAGACAAACACAGCTTATTTAATGAGATTCAGATGCAGATCTCTGACTTTCACACATTGTTTCCATTTCTCATGAAGGAGTCTTTTTCTCGGGAAAAACATCTGATGACCAGGAGACTTCTATTCGCCCTGAAAGGGATTTCTGTAAAGGAGAAACATGATACATGAAGAAGACCTTCTTTTGGCATTAGAAATGTTTTTATTTCATGTTCGGCTCGCAGTCAAATTTATTTATTGTTCTTAGAACAAACTTGCTGGTTGGTTTGAAACTCAGATTGAAATGAGAAGACAGAACTGCCAAAAGCCCATGCACTGATTGTGTTTTTGGGAAGAAAAGTGTTTAAAGTTGTCCTGTATGTTGCGATAAACCTGGAAACAGTCACTTTGTGTGAGATTTCACTCTTCAGCTCCAGACAAACGTCACGTGCTCTCACTGAAACTACAGTTTTGTTACGCACATCACCATCGCCCACAATGCATTTAATGCTTACATGTTCACAGTTCAGGTGAAAGGAACAGTTCATCCTAAAAAGAAAATGAGCTCATTCACATGGTATCTGGGATGTAGATGAGCTTGTTTCTTCATCAAATCTGGAGAAATGTCCAAGCAATGGATGTGAATGGGTGCCGTCAGAATGAGAGTCTGATAAAAACACCACAATAATCCACAACACTCAAGTCCAGCAGTTAACATCTGGAGAAGACAAAAGACTAAACTAATCCAGCATTAAGAGGTTTTTTAACTAACATCTATGATAACACTCAGGAGAGAAACAGTACAAAACAGCTCTAAACTAATATGTGGTTTAATTTGATGCGAGAGACAACAGGAGATTCACTTTTTCACTGGAGGAACTGGACTCCATGAAAACGTCTTAATGGATTTTCAGCTTTTGTCTTCTCGAGATGTTAACTGATGGACCAGCGCTATCTCACGACCCTTCGTAGGTATTTTACGAGGTGCTTAATTCAAACAAATTCATACAACCTCACTTGTGCCATTTTTTATGATGTGTCTAAACAACAGTGATGGGTAGGTTTAGGGACAGGGTTCAATCAACTGTGCATCTTGTACAATACACACAATTTGGCAAAATTGGTATGAGCGAGGTTGTGTGAATTAATACGAATTAGACACCTAGTAAACATTTACAAATTGGCGTGAGATTGGATGGACTGGATTAGATTAGTGTGATGTTTTTATCAGCTCTTATTCTGATGGCACCCATTCACTGCAGAGACAGTGATGCAATGACATTTCTCCAAATCTGAAGAAGAAACAAACTTACTGTCTCTTTGAACCATTTTACTTCTGTTACTAGTGAAACTGAACACAAGAGTAACAGTTGGACCAGACTTGTTGAATAAATGAAAACACTGCCATTATTATTTTTTGTTAATTTTAATGACACAATAATAATAAGTTTTCTTTCAGGGTTATTGTTTGGGTCTCTATTCATTATAGCTGACTTAATAAAACAACAATAACATCTGTGATATTTTCTCAATTAAATGTGTGTGAGATGTACTGTATGCTGTGACATATCATTAGAGAACAGGACAGCTCAAACCTTTCAGCTCGTTATCACAGACGCGTCTCGTCTCGTTCTCACAGAGAAACTCTTTAATTCTGACTTCTGTTCAAAAAACAAGGGAAGCACAAAAGCGCCTGATCAAGCAGATTTCGAGGAAGGAGACAAAGCAGCGAGACTGGTCAGAAATACACAGCTAAAAGATCATTTTACAGTATTTCATACTGTACTGTTTTACTGTGTTTTTACTCAAATAAAAGCAGCTTTCAGAAGGCACTTATTTCAAAAACAATATAAATCTTACAAAGCACAGATTTTTGAACGCTCTTCTGCTTTACTACAAGCTGTAGCACAAAATAAACACGAACAAACATCAGAAGGTATGTGGAATGATACGGTACATCTTACTGATATGTTTTACCTCTTATATGATCACCAAAATTCAATAAAAAGTCAATATAGTTAATAAAGCAGCTAGTGTTACATGTGCCTTAACAAGTGCTCCAGTGTCTTAGCTGGGGAGAAAGAAAAATAAATGAATCAATAAAAACTAGAGAGAAGCTTATTTCCTTAATCCGTTAATCATTTCTGAATGTTTTATGAAAAATACCTTGTGTGCAGTTTAAATATCTGCAAGCTATACAGCAGTTTTATATTAGTGTGATTATTATAGGCCATAAGTAAGTAGTATGTGAACGTAATGATTCTAAATAAGTTTTGGGTATTATATTGCTTATTGTTATTCCAATATTATATTGATTTATAAAGTAAGACCAGTCCTTCATAGTTTATACTATAGTTTATTTTCCCTATTTACAAATCAATCACTATCAAATCATATTGCATGATGATGCAGGCCATGAGGCTTTAAAACTGTGATCTTTTATACATCTCAACCCTTAATTAACCACAATAACACAAACGCACACATATAGTGTTTAACAGCACAAAGAAGCTGTAACCCAGGGGCCTTTTCAACGATCTCTGAGCTTGATGTGAGTGTGGTTGTGGCAGCTGAAGCTGAATCTTAGTATGATTTGATTTTGTATCACTTAAAACACATCCAGCAGGCCGAACGCATCACTGTATGTAGACAGTGTGTGTGTGTGTGTGTGTGTGTGTAAACATGAGATTTGTGAGGTTGTATGTGCATGTTTGATTTGTAAGTGTGTGTGTGTGTGTGTGTGTGTCGGAGCTTGGCTGGAGTTCAGTGTTTTTGGCATAAGTGTCGATTGCAGCTTGTTGGCAGTGTGTTTCTCCACCGACAGCTAAATCAGAGAGGAATGACCTATTTACTTACTGATCACCATGGGAATGAGCATCTCACAACCAATCAAAACCAGCGTCACCAAGTCTGTTCACCACGGCAACGTGGAGTCGGTTTGGAGGGTTGGCTCAGATCATAAGGGGGCGGAGCACGTTTGACATCAGCTGCCACACCCACTTCAGATGATGAGCACTGCAAGTTTTTCATCTCTCTCTCTCTGCTCAGCCACCTAATTAAGAAAGCCTGACTCATTTACATGGAGATGTTTGATCTAAATTACACTCCAAACCGCACCAAATTGGGTTCATCTGTGAATGTGAAATTTTGTTTTCCTTCCCTCGAAACCTCCTTCTCTCTCTCTCTGGCAGTTGCTCTGGGGGCTCATGTTCAAATGATGAGAGAGATTATGGGTTTTAGTGTTCTCATGAGACACAAAACAACACACACACAAGGATTTAGGATATTGGACACTCCCTATATTGACCCTGTAAAATCGTGCCTTAAATGATACTATTTAGCATTAATCTATAGGAAGTACACTGGTAGTATACTTTATACGTGCTAAAGTATACTAGTTAGGGGTATCTAAACTGTGGGTGAGGATATTTATATAAATGCCCAAACCAGAAACTATGGGTCAGATGACCTTTGACTTTTTTATATGAAAAAAAAACAACAACAAAATAAAACATTACAATGCAAAGGGAAGATAAGTCCATTAGAAGTATTAATAAAAACTGTAATTGTTAATAATACTAATTGTTATTTTATTTCTTCAACTTTTAGTTTTTTGTTCATCTTTATTTCAAGTTACATTTCCTTTTTTGGACCCTTTTTAAATAGTTTTAGTTAACACTAATAACCCTGTAATATATATTTATTTATTCATTAATGCTTGTTTTTATGAAATAAATTTGTTTTTTAAAAATAATATAGTGTAGATAATGCAACATTTACTTTCAATCAACGGCCCACAATCAAACATGTCCTCTTTCTTTTTTTTTGAGCACCTTCGATCCATAGAATCACTGAACACTGAATCTGAATTGATCTAATCTAAAGGTCAAATGAAATGTATATTCATTTGTAGGGTCAGATATGACTAGAGATGGTCAGATGTTGATGTACAGGTGACTGACGATCTCGCAGGGCCTCTTTGTGTCTAATTACACCTCTTAACGATCCTGTCCTGAAGAACTCATCCATTCAGAGAGATCACTTTCTCTGTCACATTTCCACATTGTGTGGCAAACATAAATAAAAATAAATCAGCATCTGGCTTGCGTTGTGTGACAGTGTTGAGAGATGTTATTGTCTCTCATGCTGTGAATATATATATATGTGTGTGTGTGTGTGTGTCCCAAACCCATCTGGACCGCCGTGTCTGGATTGACCCTCATAAGTTTGCTGAGTGCTGAAATCTGCATGTGCTGATTTTCACATTTAAACTGAGGACACGAGAGCGATGCCAAATAAACGCACACACACACACACTCATCGACACGCTGCATTTGTCATTTAATTGATACTTTTTACTTTCCAGGACAACAGTCCTCATAAACGTGTTGAATCCATTTGGATGCGCTCTGCTAAAGTGCCTGTATCTTTACGATAAATCTACAATTTATTTTACACGGCCATAACATCGGGCCGAGGCGCGGCGGTCAGTGTCCGCGTATGTGAAATGGAATAAAATAAAATAAATCTTTATGAGTGCCCATCGGAATCTCCACACATTAAACTCTTTCTGTGTGTTTTATGATTTGATGAGTCACAGCAGCGCGAGGTTTTCCTGTCATTGAGGAGGAGAAACTTGTAAAGCCATGTTTAAGCGATGCTGGGCTCTTTCGACCCGCTTCAGTCTGAAAGAGCTTTGTTGTGGTCAGACAAGCATTTTACTGGAGACGCACGAGCCCATGTGGCCTGGTACCAATAACAGCCGCGTATAAACATCAGCTCGAGATCATGCGGTCAGTACCTTCACACACACTTTCTGCTCTTACTACAGCTTTGTGGCTCAGTGTGGCAAATTCTTTGCGTAATTCAGCACAGGTCTGCGCTAACGTAATAGAAATATGACTGACTTTATCCTGGGGGTGCTTCAGATGTTTAGCACAACAATTACACAGAATTTCAATAGAATTAATAAAAATGCCACATAGTGACAATAAAGTAGTTAGGACAAGAACAGATTAAAACTAAAGTGGTTTATTAAAACAGCTATCAAATCTCATATCATATCTGCATGATATCATTGCGTTTAGCATCATATGAAAACTAGGAAGACATATTCAGCAGACTTAATAGTAGATTTGAGTTACACATATATACATACAGTTATATTATATTGAGTTATACATATATATATATATAGAGAGAGAGAGAGAGAGAGAGAGAGAGAGAGAGATCTTTAATGTTACAACAGATTTCATTCAAATAAAGGTTGTGTTTTTGCACTTTTTATTCATCCATGAATCCTGAACGATAAAATGTTTCCCAGTTTCCTAAAAAAAGTATATTTAAAACAGTTTTTAAATGGTATTAATGTGTAATATTTGTACAGTTTTTACTGTATTTTAATTAAATGAATGCAGCATCGGTGAACAGAAAAGACTTCTTTCAAATACTCCTGAATAGCCGTGTAGATGCTGCACAGCGGTCAGAAACATTTGTCTGGTGCATGCGAATATAGAACAACAATTACAATGAATATATAGCAGATAAAATGTAAGAACGCATCTGCAGCTCCTTGGTGTTTTTTGATTCTTGTGTTTTTGGAGCATGACGTCTCTGGTCACTCTCTACTGTTCTCATTTCTGAGTAAGACAGAACAGAAGCAGAAGCTGGAGTGTGTGTGTGTGTGTGTGTCATGTTATCTCCTCTGAAGGCCTTGCTGTGTTTCTGGCCTGTGTGATTCCTGTGGCTGTAATTGCTGGACCTGAGGGACTCCAAAACGATTTTGTGTATGTGTGTGAGGCATAAATAGGGTCTGACAGCGGATTAGAGGTGTTTGGCGAGTATCTGTGTGTGTTTGAGTGTGTCAAGTACAATAAGAGCAGGTCGACTCATCCCTCCTGGAGTCTGAGATAATACCTGTAATAAGCCCCGGGTCTGGATGTGGTTCAGTCCGGTTTAGCACAGAGCCAGGACAGGTTTTCACAGCAAACAAAAACACAAGATAAAGCGTCAGATGTGTTCATCTCCTTCAGTAAAAAATGCTGATGAAGTTTAAAATAATTAATACATACAACTGAAAGTGTTTCCTTTGTGTTTTTTCACACTGATCCACAAAAAAAAATAAATAAATAAAAACACTCTATTTTTTTTTCATGCCAGGCCAGTAGGGGGAAATGTCCCTTTTTAAAGAACATGTAATATAACATCCCCCTTTACACGTTTATTTAGTTCACACATAGGCAATAATAGTATAGTTCTAAAAATTGTACACCCTAAAAAAAGTCATGTAATTGAACGTCCAAAACACATTAAGTTTTCATTTTTTTGTTGAAAATGGTGTTTTATAAACAACCCCTTAATATTGTTTGTTTAGCAGCACATTTCTATAAATCTGCTTTAGTAGTTTAGTAGTAACACAGTCTGTTACTCATTTTAGCATACTTTTATGTATTCTGACTACTTTTTTGATTACTCGATAATTTTTTTCTAACTTAAAGAACATTTGTTGATATAAAAAAGCAAAGACAAAGAAAATGTATTTCATGTTTTAATATCAACATCATAAATTGCTTGACATATCACAACAAAGAGTTTCTCAAACCAGGCGTAACGTGATGACTCTGTGTACAAACTGTGGGTTTTGAAGTTAATAAAAAGCTGCTGAAGTGGTTTGGCTGAAGAAACTTTCGGGAAACCCAGCATTGCATAAACATAAATAAAGATGAAAACTACATTACACACCCAAAGTCTTGAAATATTTTTGTCCAGACATCCAGATCATCAGAAACTGAAGATCGCTGCATATGATGAAGACAATCATGTATTGAATGTATTTCTCAGATACACATCACAACTATTTGTTTTACTATTTATTACTTTTGCATTTGCTCTAATTCCTTGAAAGTTTTATTTTTTATAATTACAGTAGGATATTTAGAAACTTTAAAAGAGACAATATAAGAATTAAGGAGAGTCAATAAGTTCTTAATGATTTACTGCCTTTGTGTGAATAATATGTATTATTATTATTATCCTTGATTTTGGGGCACTACTTTATTTTAAGGTGTCCTTGTTACACATTACACAAACTTACTAATATAATAACAATTAATTACTAAAGTAAACAATTCATTACTTGCATAATTACATGTAAGCCAACCCCCAATCCTAACACTAACCAAACAGTAACTACATGTAGTTAATTAATATTACTCAGTACTTATAATTACACTCAGTGGTGTATTCTAGATGTTTGTAGTGACTATACTGTATACTGTATCCTTTGAAAATTAAACTGATTTTATTACTGAATCATACAACTGATTCGTTCAAATGGCTGATTCATTCAGGAACAAAGCAAGTCCCTGCGTCCCAGTGTGCATACTATCTATCCACTCTGCCCTAAAATTTAGGATTGGCATTGGGACTCAGGCAGTGACTGTCTTTATGGATAGGTGATTGGATTGATTCAATAGATTTAAAAATGCAGATTCATTCATGAATAAAACAAGCTGTGTTATTGGAGATGTGTAGCTGCGTATCATAGACTACACCACTGATTACACAGTAAGAGGGACAATTTAAAATAAAGTATAGCTGATTTTTGGAATTTGATTTTGTAATCCAGATTATTTGAACCCAGCTCTGGATGTAAAATAATAGTATTCTCTGAAACAGCTACTTTTAATTCTGTGTAGTGTAGATGACCCTGCAATTCCGTCAGTTTGAAAGCTGTAATGAGTTTTTGTATGTGTTTGGGAAGAAGACGTGTCTTTGGCTTTTATTGTCAAATGTAAACGCTCTGATCCAGTTCCAAGCTGAACCTCCGTCTGTCTAATTGTTGCTGGTGTTTCTGTGTTTGGCATCTTGTGAACATGGTGTCTGTGCAGCTTCGAGCACTTGCGATGAAACTGAGATGAAGCATGGACTTTGAGAGTCAGTCTCTCTTCTATCAGTGAAGCGTCCCGAGCTCTGACCCCGATTGGTCCGGCCTGAGGGAAGACTCCTCTCATGACCACTCCGGCTCTCCTGGTGTTCCTTGTTCAAATGAGATGCTAATTAATTACCATTGGCATCTTTAGCGATGTGTGTCAGCTCGAATGTGGGATTTCAATCTGTTTTGGATTCAAACTGAACATTGAATGAACACACATAGACTTTATGGCTGAGAGATGACACAACGTGAGAATTATAGAAATAATGTTTGTGTTTTAGTGCAGAGTGTACTTCAATATTTAAGCTTGTCACTGTTCGGTTAATGTGACATCACTTCCTGTAGGATGATGTTATCAAAGAAGTGGCTTTCGTTACTTAAAGAGTTTTTGCAGCAAGCTAAAATGAAGAAAAAATATATTAAAAATAAAAAATAAATAAATAGAATGAAAATTTAAATATATTAAATATATAATGTTTGGTTTGGTTAGAGAAATAATCTCTAGAATATTTCTAAAACAAACATTGTTTCATTATCAATTTTAGAAGTTGTCACAGCACCCAGGGACATGAATACAAAACAATGAAAATGCTGAAGACATAAAATAATTGATACATGCAGTAATTTTCATTAATCAGAATGAATCAAATTAATAAAAAAATATAGCTGCAAGCAGCAATTACTGGGCCAAGCACTCCAGTGGCAAAATCAGGATCAGACCAAATGCATCAAAGAGTAATAAAAGCAATTTTAGGATCATTGTGATTGAAACGGCAAAAATATATATATATATAAATACAACCTCTAATAAAGGAATAAAATGGCTTATCACTTCTGACCACAAGTAAGCACTGTCTCAAAAACTTTTGAGTACTTTCAGGTCATGGTCTTGATCGTACATACAAAGTTTCATAACGATACCCTAATGCATTGGTAAAATATAGCGTTTTATATCATAATACTCTATTGTAGTCAGTGGCACAATCCCACCAAATGTTGCCCGTGTCGTTAGAGTGTGCCTATACATATGTATCTCAAATTTGGTGAAAATATCTCATTTAGTTTTGGAGTTACAGACATTTTTGTTAAAAAAAAAAAAAAAAAAAAAAAAAAAAAAAAAATGACTGAATTCTAACTTTGCTATTTTGTGCCACTTCCAATCATAATTTTGGCAATTGGGCAATGATTTCTTACCAGCATGCTAAGTTTCTGAATTTCTTACGGTGGTTTAGTGTTGATCGGAGTAACGGTTCCTAAGATATCGCCAAATGCAACGCTGCACAATCCATGAGGCAAAACCTGACATGTTTGATATCGCTGGACTCGGGAATGATTCTGGAGTCTAAAAAAGGTGACCCCCATGAAAATAAATCAAACACACCCAAAGTTAAAGCCATGTGAATATTACATTTTTACCACTAGGTGGCGCTGGCTTGAAACTTGTCAGGCTCCTTCAGCGCATGGTGCTGAACATTTTTGTAATTATTTTAAACAATACAAATTAAACCAATTAAACAATACACTAATGCGTTCTTTAGGTACAGCAGTTTAGAGCAAAATCAGCAGCTTCGGATGTTATCACACGATTTGAATGGGCTGTTATCAGACGTTATCAGCCCATTCAACACAGTCTCACGAGCAATTCGTACGTATTTGTACGAGGTGCCAAATTTGTGCCAATTCATACTAATTTCGTATGATTTGTCTAAAATCACGTGATGGGTAGGTTTAGGGGTGGGGTTATGTTTAGGTCATTCGTACAAATTCATACGAATTGCCATCTTGTAAAATACGTACCATTTAGAATAAATCGTATGAATTTGTACGAGTGAGGTCATACAAATTCGTACGAATTAGCCACCTCGTAAAAACGTACGAATTGCCGTGAGATCAGGTTGGCCCATTCATATGGGTCAGTAGGGGCCTGCTGCACCTACTGGTAAAACTTAAAATAAAATTAATTATTGTAGCGATTAGATTGATTCAATCGAGTGATAACATCCGAACCGGGTGACAAAATTCAAAATAGAAGAAGAAGTAGTAGGAGAATAATAATAACGCCAACAGATACAATAGGTGCCATTGCACCTTTGGTGTTTGGCCTCTAATTACATGTGTTCTATAAATCAAAGTAAAATAATTGAAAATAAAAAAATAAATAATAATACAAATAACCCCATGCTGACTTTACTGAGGTAATGTGATTCTTTTGATTTCTTCTTTTATTTCCTATTTAAATAGTTGATCTTCAAATATTATGTTCTGTATAATGATGTGGTTGCTTTAATTTCCTCAATGCTAGTGTTGTTTGTGTTTGTCAGGTGTGTGTGTTCTGTGAGCACTGTCATTTACTCATGTTTTTAATGAGCGTTACACTCGTTTATCTGAAGATGTCGTCATTAAGCACGAATAATAAAGAGCGAGGTCATAAATCGCTCAGCCTCCTCTCTCTGTCGCGAGTGTCGCTGTTGAAAACACAGTCTCGTTACGTTAATTATGGTGTTAATTAGTTGCGCTATGAGAGTGGGCGGGGCAAAAATGTGCCTCGCTCTTTCACCCTGTTTACAGGCGGGATGATATCTTACACGGATAATTGTTTTTATTTATGCTTCATGTTTTCTTAATCTTTTGTCATTCAGTGACGTCATGCTCGTTAGACAAATCTAGTGATAATTTGCTAAATCTGCTGATGACTAAGCTCAGCTAAAATAGCAGCTGTTTTATCTACATTCATTTCAAATCAAAAATAAAATTAAATAGGATTATGTTGAAACAAAATATATATGTTTTATACTTTTTTTTCATAATGTGTTTTGGAAGTTTGATAATTGCAAGAGTTCTTGGTGCTTTACATGCGTCAGTCATTTTGAATTTACAATGTTATGAATAAATAACTATAAAATATAAGAATATACTGACTTGTAGGTATGATTTGTATGCAACATCACAGCCAAAAAAAAAAAAAAAACATTTTTAAAAGACAAATATGAGTAGCATCATCAAACCATGTTGTGTTCTGAGCAGAACTCGTGATTGTCTGAGACTCCTTCAGTCACACACGTTCATTTACACAAGTTCAGTTAATCTAACAAATGTCATCAAATAGCGTTTCTCGTCTCGCATCAGAATGAAACAAACATGAAGCCTTCTCGTTAAGCACCAGGGGTTCGACCTTTTCACGGTGACATCGGCCGAAGGTCAGTGTCATCGTCTGATGACAAGAGACAAAATATCATTCATTAGAATCAAAATAATAATTCCAGACGTCACTGTCCCTAAAGATGAGCATGAAGTGTTTGCATTACAGCTTGAGCTCGTCTGCTGCAGATTATTGGAGTGTGTTTTATAAGAAAATACTATTCTAGTGTTTCTCCTTAGGTGAAAAAATGTTCATTTAAAGTAATTAATTATGAATTTTGCTACCAATTAAGGAGTAAGAATCATGTTTTTTTTTGCATTCCCAAACATTATGGTATTAAATGCTGTAGTGTCTCCATCAGAACAAATCCTTCTGGAGAATTTCTAACAAATGCTCACCTTCACACGCTGAGCGTAACCCTCCTCCTGAAAACCTCCCAGCTGTGTTCTGAGCTCTAAAGGTGAGCATCTGTGTCTGTTCTGTGCTCTTTAAGTATTATGTTTTCGAAGTGGAGAGCCTCTACATGTCACAATCACAGGTCTCCGAAAGCTGATGTTTACTCCAGTGTTTTCCAGTTTAAGATGGACCGTGTGTGTGTCGTGTGTATCGGAGCGTGTTTGAGTGATGGAGGCAGACGCAGAACAGACGTCGGAGCAGGTTGCTGCCTCTAAGGTGAGCGCAGACACAATAACAACACAACAGTGAGTTTTCCTCTGGCTGCCAAAGCGCTGCACAACTCAAAGACACAATGATCATCATTTTAAAACTGTGAAATTTAATTTCTTATCTGCAACTATTCAAAGTTTAAGCCGGTCCCATTTTAATTAGTATTCTTGGCAAGAAACAAACGGAGTCGGGTGAATTTTTCCTGACAAATTACCACAGCTCTGGGAGCTGGCATGAGGAATATGAAAATCAGCTGCATTTTTACATTTCTGAAGACAATGTGAGCTGTGTTACTCATGTGAAACTCACTGCCGCATGCCGAAGGGTCGTGGGTGGTTGCCAGGGCGTTGCCAAGTGGTGACTAGGGTTTCAGGGTGGTTGCTATGGTGTTGCTAGGTGATTTTCCACATCAGCTGTTACATTGTTGCAGCTCTGAGCTAGTATTAGTACTAGTTAGAAGAACACCAAGGATAAAAGCTGCTTTTTTTCACAACAGGACAGACAAGCATCACGTAGCGTTTAACAGAAGCAGTACACATAATAACTAAAGGTGGTTTGTTTCTGTATGCATCTGCACAGAACAAGTGCAGTGTTGTTTTAACCAATGCACTTGAAGTTTACATTTACATTTAATCATTTAGCATAACAGTCCAGGAAGCGGTCAGTTAGAGTGAATGTGTACCTCTTTGGGATGCCCTCTTTTTTTATTTATTTTTTATTTTATTGTAGAGGACAAATGTCAGAACTTGTGAGTTCAGGTATATTGATGCAGATCAAGTGGCTGTCATGTAAGCAAATTTCACTACCAGCAGTCTTGTTGAAGACCTGCTCTCTGGATCAGTTGCAGAGGCTTAATACATGTAGGAAGGCCCACCAAGAAACCAAGTTTGGACAATGAGTTGTGTGGCCTGCTCTGATAGGAAGGGACTTTCTTCCTAATGTTGAATAAGGTAAATCTGCTTGGCTGGGCCTTTGTAGCAATATGGTCTGTCCCCAAAATCAGCCCCAGCAAGTGTTGAACAAACATCTTTCAATAACTTGTTTTGTTTTTCAAAGTTTTTGCATCATTCTGAAATGTTTCAGTTGGACATCCATCTAATGTATTTAATTGTTACTAGTTAAAGTAACATTCACAAAATGTAAAAAAAAAAAAAAAAAAAAAATCTAAAATGTAACATTCCCATAATGCTTTCTCTAAAGATGATAATATCAGAGAAAAAAAATATAATAAAATAAAACACCTCAAAACTATGTTGAACATTTAGAGAACTTTAAAAAGTAATGTTTTCATACATTAATGGGAATGTCAACAAAACATCGTTAGGGTTGTTTGTTTGTTATCAGCCCGGTCAGTATACATGTGAATCAAACAGTTAGCTAAAATATTTTGCAGCTAAAAGTGGATCCACTTCTGATCTCTCTCCTCGTTTATAAGCAGAAGTGTAAACTGCAGTATGAAGTGTGGTGCACAGTTTGTTCACTAAAGCACAAGACACAGCACACGATGTTTGTCTGTCTCAGATGAAAGACTGGAATCGTGAATCAGTCGTGGTCAGTCAATCAGTTCACAATGCCAGACTCTCATCTGAGACGGACGAAAATCATGTGGTTTGTCTCAGGCTAAAGGTCTCATTTACACCTGATGCACAATTCTGATTTGTTATCTATATCCATTTATATATATAAATATATATTCCAATTTTAGTTTGTTTATATGTTCTCTCAACTGTGACCCATGTCTGATTCAAGTATACCAAATTGTTTTAATGACGTACAGAATGCTTCAGAAAATCTGATCTGCCTGTTTACATGGCAGTCACAGATCTGATTTATTTCCACATATGAATGAGGCCTGAGACCGATCTTAAAATATCCTAATGCATGTTTTTATTTGTTTTTACATGGACAGAGAACACAACCGATCTGTGACATATAAGCAAAAAATCTCTTAATTTGGTCACATTTAAGTTACAGTGTAAACACAGAAAACATCCCACATAGCAAATGTTTTCTGGCCCAGCTCCGGCCCACACAATAACTTTACCCTCGGCCCAAGTACCGCAAAGAA
>JAUMHP010000048.1:621297-650438 GCA_032361065.1 Enteromius trimaculatus | reverse complement strand
TTGGGAAAACATGAAAATGTGAATGCAATGTGTTGCCTTGAAATTTTGAGTATTGGCAATGATTTTTTTTTACAGTGCACTACATACACATCTAGTTACTATAGAAGTACACCGGTATTAGGGACACTTCATATAAAGTGGGACCCTTTTTTTTGTACGTTACAAATGTCTTTACTGTCAGTGCACGGTCCATTTCATGCATTCTCACTGAACACAAAACTAAACTTTTGAACATCAGAGTAATTTATGATGTAATGCGATGTGTGAGAATGTTCAGAAACTCCTGAAGAAGAATTCTGGCTGCGTGTCACAGAAAACACACGTGTGGAGCACATGAGACTCTAGAGTCTTCTAATCAAACAGAGAAAGAAATGAGAGACACACACAAAAAAAATCACAAACCAGGTCTATCTAATATCTCAATGTTTCTTTTGAGCAGTAATGAGACTAACAAGGTCGAACTGAGATTTTACTGAGACAGCAAACAAAAATCAATCTTGAGGCAATCTCCCATGTCTCAAGCAGATCTCAGTGAAGTCTCAGACAGTCATTTATCTTCGATTCGGTTGATTTGGGCTGCTCTCCAATTTTTAAATTTAAAATTTTTATTATACTTTAAAAGATACAAATGAAACTCCTCTACATCTCCTGAGCTTATGAAAGCATGCTGTTGTTCTGGATGTGTTTGTATGTGTTGAATGCGAGCCTCTGTATTGGTGGCAGATGGATGTGTGTCGGGACGTGATTTATAACTCTAGCGAGTCTGGTCAGGTAAATCTGGACACATTCTGGACCGTTCTGGACGGAGCTCTGGCTGCAAGTTTGTGACTTCAGCCCATCTGTGATGGTGACAGACGGAAAAGAAGACATGGAAGTGTAAAAGTGAGAGAGATGGATTTGTACTGAATCAGACGCAGCAGCATAAAATATTCTGTGTGCTCTCAAACACTTTGCTGCTCCTCCACACCATAAATTACTTCTTATTATTAACTTGTTATAAATATGCCTTTATGGGTGCATGTTAAGGTCAATGTTGTGCTTGTGGTTTAACTTATAAATAAATAAAGCTTGATTTCTCTTTAATCACAACATGCTGCCATTAGTATTAAATATATGGTCAAATATACATTTTAAATAGCTAAGTAAATAAATGCAATCTTTAAACGCTATTCCTCATGATTGACTCAAACCAGACGACTGAACATCTGCAGCTAAACGAAGGAAATACCTGCAGACAGATCTGGTTTTCATTTGACTTTTTTCTCCCAGTGTTTCAGTTTGTGCAGAAACTCTTACAAACTGAAGAGAATCAATAATAATATAATATTTATATAATAATAACAATAGGCTATTGTTTTATTTTTTTAATATGTGACCCCATATGTTTTGCAGCTGTGAGTTTATTTCCTAGAATACAGTATTTCACACAACTCTAGCTATAAGATTACAGTATTGTAGATTACAGTACACAATTCAAGCTAAAAAATACATCTAAAAGCTGTAATAAAATCTTTCGTAACGATGTAAATGTTCTTACTATAACTTTTCATCAATTTATTGCATCCTAAATGAAAAAAAAAAAAAAAGTATTAAGTATTACTAGTTTGTTTTGGTTTCGCTTAGTATTTCCTGTCTGTCCATATATGGTCCTGTTCCTGTTCTTGTTAAGTTGATTAATTTACCCATGCCACCTGTGTTCCTCACCTGTCCTGAGTTATCCCCAGTGTTTATAAGCCTGTTGTGTTTTGTCCAGTGCTGTCGGTCGTCAATGTTATTTAGATGTGTGTGGTGTATTGTTCTTTGTCTGCTACAGTTTAAGTAAAGTCTATGTATCATCACAACGCTCAAGTCTCCGACTGTTGCCTGCACACATCCCTGACTATATATATATATATATACACACACACACACACAGTTCAAACAATTATTTTAATTTTATTGAAACACTTTTTTTTTAGAGACTAGTAAAGTTTTTGGATAAGAGATGTTCAGCACAATCACTGCCACGTCTGCTTCTTTAGTAACTAAGTTGGTGGTCTCTAAACAAGTCTCAAACTCATCTGGACTCATTTATGTTCTTGTCACCTTTAATGAAAATCACACGACACTGACTGGAGTTCAAGGACGGCCGTAAACATTGTTTCACACTCATTACAGGAGGTGAAGGCGTTTGTGTTAGTTCATCTCACTGCTCTTCAAAAGCACAACATCATTATTTATAGCAGTTAATTGGAGCGCCTTTAAAGACACTGCAATTCAACACAGTCATTATTTCAGCATCAGTTTATGAATTTTGCACGTTTAGATATTAAAGTTTTGCAGTTCGGGTTCTGATGTGTTCATATGAAGCTCCACTCAGAGATGACAGTAAGGTACATCACTCATAACTGGACAATGATTCGATGTCTTCAAAACGTTCAGGTGATTATTATTAAAAACTGATCCGATCAGAAATTTGATCCTGTTTGTTAGATCACCAGAACACTCATCTTCTGTAACGCTCAGTAACAGTTGAGAGACAGGAGGGAAGTCGAAACACAGGAGTTTTATTAAACAGAACTCAAACGGCAAACATCATTGTGTAATCTGGTAGATAAGGAACATAAAGCATTCAATTATGAAACGCAGTCTTGTAAGATCTCCTGATCGTGAATCTCCAGACAACACAGGTGAGTACATGGTAAGTTTCTTCTCTGGTAAGACTCTCGGTGCAGGTAAGTGAAGGTGACAGGTCCAGACAGAGGCCAGGCAGCAGGACAATGGACCTTCTGTAGGCAAGAAACAGAGAGCAGGACATCGACGATAGATCACATGATGTTAGCCTGAGCTCAGCCGACGAGCTGCTGGCAGGAGAAGCTTTTAACACGTGTGGGAAAATATCAACAGGTGTTTCCAATTAATAGTCTGGTGAGTGTGAGCGAGTGAAGGAGACTGAACTGGGATCAGTGACTGCTGACGGCGTGACATCTTCACAATATGATGTTCAAATATTATTCTGCTGCATCTGATAATCATCACAAGATAAAAACACCTGTTTTATTTACAATTATTCTCCTGTTAAAAGTTTGATTTGATTTGAATACAATTAATGAATTACTTAAATATTAATATATATACATAAACCTGACAGAGATGGTTTTAACCTGTTATTTTATTTACTACTAATGAACCGCACGAATAAATAAATGAATGAATGAATGACTGAGATATAAATGATTGTTTTCTGAAAAATTATATGTTAATAAAGGGAAAAAAAATAAATGCATATATATATATATGTGTATATATATATAATAATAATAATTATAATATACAGTATATATATGCAAATAATCTTTTAGCAAAATTGTTTATTAAATTGTAATATTTAGGGGACATATGATCAGCAGTTTAAAATCGTACAGGATGCGGATTCAGATTTGGATTGATGAAAAATCGGTGCCTTCAGTTTGTGTGTATTGATAGTCACAAGCTTACATGTAATGATAATATAAGTTGCTTTGTAAACCAATCATAGCTGCCGGTTGAATGTGTAAAAATACAGGTAAAATGAATGTCTGCAGCAGTTCAGGGTTTTCAGTGAAATACACGAGTGAGATCAGGCCGAAATGAGAGCAGCTCTAATCTCCCCTACGGCAGGAGTTTCCATGTCTAATCCCGTCCTCTTCAAAAGCACAAATTCACTTTCCACTAATCGTCCAATATTAGAGATTAAACACCTATAATCTGCTTCACCTGCTCCAGGTTCACAGACGACTCTTTGTTCTCTTTGAAGGCAAAAAGAACATCAGAGCACAAAAGACGCTCAAACGTTCATGCGACACGTATTCATATTTTAAGCTGAAATGGCACCTTGATGAGCGTCGAGAGCAAGAACACGCAGAGGTTTTCTGTCATGTGTTTCGGGGGATTGTGGGAGGATTTGGGAGTGAATGACAGCTAAGATCCTGGCGTTAATCCGGTTCCTGAGAGGTGTGTTGCGTGTTTAGTACGTCTGGCAACAAAAAACCCCGCGCATGCAGCGCTGAACTCCAGGTGTGGGCTCAAATGCACCAATGCGAATAAAAACACATGCATTTTTAATGAGACAAAAACCTCAAAGCAGAACCTTAGATATTAGTCACTTTAGTAATTAAAAATGTATTTTGCTCCGTGCTGCCTGGTGTTGTACATTATTAAAGCATGATGTTACCTCAGCTCAAAAGCATTTTTAATGTAAAACAGCCTCTCTTGGTGGTGGAGAGCACTTCTCCGGGCTCCTCTGGGTTTGTGGCCGGTGAGAATCCAAATGAAAAACACAGAAGTGTAGAAATGAGGAATGGCTCCAGATAAGACGAATGGGGTCTGTGAAAAAGTGTGTCACTTATTTGATGGAGAGAAAGAGAGAGAGAGAGAGAGAGAGAGACATCTAATGAGTAACTAACAGACAGTAAAAACACTGACGCTGAGAGAGATGAAGATGAAGACGCTGTCCTCTGATCTTCAGTAGGTGGACAAAGATAATTGTTTTAAAGTTGAGCGGAATCATATCAAGTCATTGAAGTCATTGAACTCAACCAGTGAACATTTGGTTCTGTGTTGGGTCGACACCGGATGTGAAGTCGTGAAACAAACCTTCTGAGCTGCAGGAAATGTGTTTATCTTTGAGTCGGCAGGTTTAAGTCAAACGTCACACGAGTGTGTGTCAGACACTTCAGCAGCTGCTTCAGTCACTGAAGTCAAATACAGTAGAAGTGTTGATCTTTACACAACAATCATTAGAAAAAGCTTTCAGACATGTTTACATTTCAATAACACAAAACACAAAAAGGTTTTGAGAAAGAAAAAAAAAATATTAATCTAATGTTTTGTTATATTTCGTATTACTTAATTATATGTATATATTTGTTATTTGTTTATCTTATATTTCATATTATTGTGATATATTGTTTTTTGTATCACTGACATACTTGTATTACCATATGTTGAATCAATTATATTTTTTTCTTTTGTGTTTTTGTTCTTTTTAGTTGTTTTCCATGTTTTTTTTTTTTTTTTTTATTATTGTTAAAAGTAATTTTAGTACATCTAACTAAATTAAAATATCTATGTTTTTATTTTAAGTTTTACAATTTTGACACTATTGCTTATTGTAAATATTTTACAGTAGTAGTATATATACACTGTGTAACATGAAAAGCCTAAAAGAAAGGAGGGATTCCCCAAATGTTTCCAGTACAGTGTTTTGGTTTCCTTGTGTGATGTGTTAAATCACCGATGATAACCACTGCTGGCATATTCTGTGTGAGTATGGAGATATTATTCATAGCTCCTAAGCTATGATTGAAAAAGGAAGAACAGTATCAGTACATTGCATGGGTTTAAAACAGTAATAAAGATTTTAAAAGTCTCCAGATCGAGCCAGACGAGATCTGAGCAAGTGAAAGAGGAAGTGAGAGACCTGCGGTAATATTTCACATCAAAGTTTGATTGCTCGCTGCTTTCACTACAAGCTCTTTTTACCCTTTTAAACCAAACACACATTACTAATTCCCTGCAAAACATGCATGTCTTTTAGTTCTAATAACCTGTAATCCAGCAGGAGGAATAATTCATGAGTCCTCATGTATTATTGAAGAAACTCCAGGAGGGCAGCGGGGCTCAGATGGAGAAGCGCTGTGTTTCAGGTGAAGCCTCTGCAGTTAATGGATCGAGAGGTGAAGGGACTGTTTAACCGAAAGATCAAACTCTACACACACTCATTTGACACAGTACATCTTTACACAGAAGACAATTTAACATGACCGCAGCAGTATGTGTTCATTAAAACAATCTGAAACACTTTGATGTGCAAATTTACAGGCAAAAAACCTGGTAAGTACTGGTAAGTTCAAGTATATAGATTGGTTTTATTGTATGCATAAGTTGAAGATAATCTATTGGTATTAAACAGACTTACCTTGTTCAAGTTTGATAACACTTTATGATAAATGCACAATATGAATCGTTAGTTAAGCGTTATTAAATAGTCAGCTGATCTTTTATAAAGCATTGTCTGGACATTGTTAGTCAGTTTACACAGCTATAAACACCTTTTCTGATGTATAAACATATCTGTCACAAATGAGATTTAAATGCTCAGCCATCGTCCTAACAAAAAATAAATAATAATTAAGTAAACAAATTAATTAATTAATTGAACACTACACAGAGGGACACAGAACTCAGAAATAAAAAAAAATTAAAAAAAAAAACTACGCTGTAATAAATGACTGATTTTAATGGAAACAACTGTAAAAATGCTACAGTTAAAACCTGTTTAATGTTTTCCTGTTAAAATTACAGGGAAAACCCGTAAACTGACATTCCCAGAATTCCCTGCATTTCAAATTTTTTCACATTTTTTTTTTCAATTTTTTTTTTTTATCAGTAATGTTTATTAGGCTTGTATGTAACATGTAATGTTGTGAAATGAATGTTTATTGCATATTTCAGTTTAATGATGGTGTGTAGTGTTTGTGTGAATGGCACTATATACTTTTTACTGTATATATGTTCATATTTAAAAGCTGACTGACTTCAGCAGGAATTGCAGCTGGAATATGTGATAATAAAGCATTAAGGATGAATTGACTATGTACTAATGCTTAACTAATGATTTATAGAGTGTCATTATTATAAAGTGCTACCAAAAGTGTGTGTTATAGATGCTCAGTATGTTTTGAATGTCGAATGTACTGAATAATACGTGTGCATTTCAGGTACAAACACCTGCAAATATGAGCATCACCCAGAAACTTCTAATATTAAGCATGAACTTCACAGATAAAAAGAATGTAGCATTCATTAAGACTTAAATAAGAAGTTTTAACTCCTCCAAAGAGGCATCAAACAAGATTGTCATTCATCTCTAAAGACACATTTACTGAAGTGAAGCAGCTTCCATTTTCAAGAGCTGTATTCATTTCACATGCATTTAAAGATAAGAGAGGCACTCAGTGTGTGTGTGTGTGTGTGTGTGAAACAGACAGAAAGAAAGATGAAGAGTGTGCGATGGGATTTTATTGCGAGTATCACTGCCGTTCCTTTGTAAGATGAACTTTCATGTTGTTTCTTTTCGGACAATAAATCTAATTTCTGAAATGCTTTCAGAATAATCTAATTAACTCTAAATAGTGCTCTAATTGAGCCGGTGTCAAAATGGCAAACAATGATGCCTCTGTTGCAATTAATAAATTGCTGACAGAATCTATGAGCCTTAATATGAAAATCCATTCAAATCCACCCCATTAATGTGAGTGTTTGAATAGATTTAGCCGATGATTTTGTTTAGTGAAATCACTGTTCATGCAGAGACAGCGCAGCTGATTACTGAACTGAGAACAGAAATATAACCGTCATAACAAACACCTTTATTCTGCATCAGAAGAGAGAAAAACATCTCGTTAGATAAAAATAAAAGAGAAAGTTGCCGTGAGAGAGAGAGAAAGAGAGACAGAGGCACATTCAGGAAGGTGATTAACGCGGGACGACTTTAACGCGCACCGCTAATTAAATGGATATGCTAATGTTGTCATACTTAGCAGATGGAATTAAAATTGCTTATTGTAATGCACACGTTATTGTATTATTAAAACAACATGTTTAGGGTTTATACAGTGTCTGTACTGTACTGTCAGGCTTTTTCTGAACCATGCGTCTTTCTCATTTTGTAACATCTCACTCTCACTTTTCTCCATTAGCGTTTGGTGGATGTTTTTTTGCAAAGCGCCCACAGTGTGCTGAAGGTGTATGGATTATAGCTCTGCAGGCCTATACAAGATCTCTGGGAAACCAAACCATAGCCTTTGCTTGCACCATTTTTACATGCATTACTTTGAGTTTAAGTATAAAAGTTTATGCATAATGTAACTAAAGCTTCTTCAAACTACAAAGTAACTATGTCAACACTTTATATTATATATTTTTTTACTAAACTTTTTTATTAAGATTTAACAGATCACAATTTTCATACTCAATTTTCTCAAAAATTAAAAAAAGCTAGTAAGAATATTTTTCTTACCTTCCTATTAGTTAGGAAAATGCTATTTGTGTATGTTCTTAAAAAAGTTAAACAACTACAGGAAATGTTCAATTGTATCATTTTACAAGCATTAAGGGAATGTTACTTTTGAATGTTCTCTGTACAGTTTTTTTTTATTTATTTATTTTTTTTGAAAGTGTGTTTCTTCAACCACTGTAACAAAAATTCTGTAAAATGTGTGGTAAAAAACTGGCACCTGTGGTTGGCAGATTTTGACCATAAAATGCGGTAACAACATTTTAGCTTTTACAGTTTTAAGTTAAATTTACAGTTAAATGCCATAGTTGTAGTTTTATTACAGTACTGATAATAAAATTCATGTTGTGAGTGAGGTCGTACGAATTTGTATTAATAAGCCACCTCATAAAATATACATGAATTGCTGTGACTTGGTTTAACATATACAGAAGGTGCTCAGTGTTATTCACACAAACACTAAACGCCATCATGGTGAGACTCATTAAACTAAAATATTCAATAAACATTCATTTAACTGTAATGATGGATATGTGATGTGCAGATCCAAATGCAGTAACTTTTGTTCGTGGTCAGACAGGCAGGGTCAAATACTGGCAAACAGAACAATAGAGACTCATGGCGAAGTAATCCGGCAGGCATCAGGGCTGGCAGCAAACAATCAAAATACAAATAAACAATCCAAGATCACAAACGGGAAAACAAACACGGGTAGGAACGCTCAGAAATGTAACACAGAGAAAACAAGACCTTGCGGTGAGTGGGTGTTTGGTTGTGGCTTATATGTGCGTGTGGAATCAGTATGTGGGTGTGGTGATGAGGTGCAGGTGTGAGTGTGATCAGTCTCAGCATGATGGTTATGCAGTTTGTGAACCAGACACAGTTCTGGCTAGAGTGCCCTCTAGTGGAAACAATGATGGACTCCAGCTGGGTATCGTAATATTATCAACATTATATGTAATGTACAAACCTTAATAAACATAACTGACAAGAAACATAGTAATGTAAAGGAAAAACATCAAATTTAAACAATTCTTGGAATATCAGGTTACGGTTTTCCCCTGTAAATATACAGGAATTTACCATTAACCATTTAACAGGTTTTTACCATAGCATTTTCACAGCTTTGTACTGTTAATATCACAGTCATTTGTTTGCAGTGAACTTTGAGAGAACATTGCTAGAAGGTTCTACTGGGAAAGCAACAGAAGATTCTCTGTTTTATGGATCTCCACAGGTTTAAGGGTAGTTTCATTATTTACCAAATTACAGGCTATTAACAAAAAAGTTAAATAAAAAGATATATAAAAATGGTCTGCAGAACCACTCAAATACACATTGACTATGTTTCTCTTCAGCACTGAGTGTTTGTACAGCACCAAACACCACAGCAGAAGAAATCATATCTAATAACATAACACTCAGTCCTCTGCGGTAAAAGAACTTGCAAATGGACTCTGAAAATCCACCATTATTGTGGAATTTGAGAAGACATCGAGAATTCATAACGGCGAAAGCCTCCCCAAACCAGCTCTGAAGTCTCACTATTATTATCATCGATATTGCGCTAAGTGATATTATGCATTCAGAAGGAGAAGCCATTACACCGGAGAGTGTGTGATCTTATGGCTCCTGTTAAGCACATGTGTGTCCTGTGTGTGATGTTAGCGTGTGTTTTAATGTTCCAGACGAGCACCTGTCATCCCTCCGCGGGGACATGCTGGCAGGTTACTGATCGTCGCATGAGTATCATTTAGCTGATGGTCTTTCTAAATGAACTCACTGTCATTCAGCGGCTGCTTTCCTTCATATCAGCGCCGGTTAAATGGATATGAGGGTGCTGATAATTATGAGATGTCTCACATAGCGTCAGCCCCAACTTTTATTCGAAGATAATAACAGTCATTTTTATTCTGTCTTGAATTAGCCCAATATACGTCTGCATTAACGGGAGGAGATGTGAAATTTCATCATAATTTACAACCTGGGCTGTAACGCATAATAACGTTACATTAGTGGCATCTCGCATTACTTCAGATGTGACATGTGTCACGGTGACTGAGCGTTTGTGTGAAGCACCTTGAAATAAGACAACCATAACACAAATCCAACTGTGTGACGGTTAAATATGCCATTGTTTGCTGCTCCTGAGACGTTGCTGTGAGATTGATCCTCATCACAGGCCTGTAAACACAAGCAGCACTGAAGCTGCTCTTGTGCCTATGACTTCGTATATGGCATTCTGAGTGGCTGTGGTTTGAGTGGGTGTGATCTGGATAATATCGATTGGGTGTGGCTTGAAGAGTTTTTATGTAGATGGGACTTGAGTATGTATTATTTGAGAGGATATGGTTTAATGTGTATCAGAGGGTGTGGCTTCAGTGGGTGTGGCCTGAGGAGTGGTGTGGGTGTGATTTGGATAGTGATTTGATTGGGTGTGGCTTCTGGGTTTTGTGTTGTAAGGAGTATTACGTGGGTGTGGTTTGAGTAGGTGTGATCTGGGTCATATTGATTGGGTGTGGGTTGAAGAGTTTTTATGTGTTGATGTGGTTTGTGCATTATTTGAGTAGGCGTGATTTGATGTGTGTTTGGGTATAGCTTTAGTGGGTGTGGTCTGAGGAATGATTATTTGTAGTGTTTTATTTGGGTGTGGCTTCATAAGTTAATGTGAGGGTGTGTCTTTTTATGATATGGGCATGGCTTGAATATGTCAGGTCTGGATAATACTGATTGGCTTTGTGGGTTTTTGTGTGGATGCAGTCTGAGGTGTGTCTGGTTATTAATTACTTGAGTGGGCATGGATGGATCAGTTTATATGGGTGTGGCTTAAGTGTATGTGGTTTGAGGAGTCATTATGTGGCAGTGATCTGGATATTGTTTTGATTGGGTTGACTGGCCTTCAGGAGTTTCTGTGTGGGCGTAGTTTTAGAAGTTATGTGGGTGTGGCTTAGGCAGATTAAACTTTATGAATGTTTATGTGGGTGTGGTTCAGATGGGTGTTATATGGTTAAAGTTTTGACTGGGCATGGACTTTGTTGTGTTTGTGTGGTTTTAGATGTGTCTGAATATATGATTTGACAGATTTGTGCTGTGAGTGTGGTTTGTGCATTGTTTAATTTTTTTCTGTGTTTTAGGTAGGTGTGATCTGGGTAGTTTTTTTGAATGGGCGTGGTTCGAGATTTTGTGTGTGTCTGTATATAAATTATTACAGTGTATATGGTTTGAAGGTTTGAACTTTTTGTGTGGGTGCGGTTTGAGTATGTAAGATTTGAAGTGGGTGTGACTTGAGCGTTTTGTTTCACGACTCATGAACCAAGCCAGTTACTAGTTCATCCTCAGAAGTGTAGCAGAAAACTGTAAATATTTGCTATTTGGCAGAGCGATCTAAACCTGTGACTGCAAATCAAACCGTTTGTGCACAGTACGACTGTGTGTGTGCTTGTGTGTAAAGTGAAGATAATTCCATCTGAGATTGGCCCTGTGACCCTGAACAGTCTCAGAAGGAATATAACAGAGACAGAGATCATATAAGAGCTAGAGGAGGGTGTCGAGGCCTCCCTAAACCCACCCTGCAGACAAACACAGTCTCGAGCCCCGTGGAGGAACAACCCAAAATCCCAGTAATTAACCAGAGAAAGAGAGACAGACAGAGATTGTTGAGGAGTGATTCACTGGGGACAGTAATCCAATAGCTTGACTTTGCTGCCGTCTCCCCAACGGCCTTCTCCATTTCCCCCTCTCATTTACCCTGTGTGTGTGTGTGAGTGTGTGTTTGTGTGTGTGTGTGTGTGTGTGTGTTCCATCACCTGCTTGCTCTGATCTCTGTTGTTTTTGGAGAAATTTTCATTCACTCCCCGCTAATTATTCTCTCTCTCTCTCTCTCTCTCTCTCTCTAAAGCTGCTAATACCGCCGGACACGTGAGATGGAGAATAGTTAAAATGCGATAACGAAAGATAGATAATAAAATAAATACGGACAGAACGCTCCCCGAGGATCTGAACGGTGAAACGTATCTCCAATGTCTGCTGATACGAAGTAATTAAGCAAATTACATGAACAAAAGGCTTGAGGGTTTCGCTAATGGAGTATCTCTCGACCTCTGGGTAAACACAGGAGCATTTTAGATAGACTTCACCGGCGAGTCAAGGCCACATCAAATGCACACTAACACACGTGCGGACGCCGAGGCCCGGGAGAAATGTCAAACATGCGGCATGTAAATGTCGATACCTCTCAACAGAAGGGTACAAAACAACCTTTATGAGGCCGAGACGCTTGAACACACCATTACACTGCAGCAGCCCATCAGCTCAGAAGAGATAAACACGGCGGGGGGAAAGTGCCGCTAGCATGCCCAGCTAAGCTAATCAGCGCTGCCCACACTGCAAGCATTCAGTGAAGACATCAGGACAAAGAGTTAGCAAACTAGCATGTGTGTGTGTGGTGGTGGTGTGGGGTGGGGGGGTATGGGGTGTGCAAATCTTTAACAATTCAATATGGTCCAAACTGATCTTGGATGACAGTGGCGGTTTGTCTGAAGTTCAGGTTAATTAGCTGCTGCTTATTTTTAATGAACTTCATGCAGTTGTTTGCTTGTATAATCAAGGCACAGAAGCAGAACCGCAAGCTAAGGTGCCAAAAATAAGCTGACAGAAGCACCGGGCGCCTTCGCTGCCGCCCCACAAATGGGAAAAGCCAACTGCCTGCTTCATAAAACTCGCTTAGCACACACTCAAACAAAATGAACTGTAAAGTTCGTTAGATGAAAATATTAAAAAAGAATTAAGCTAATGGAGGTAAAATTAAAAGAAATGAGGCAACAAACACATCACACCAAAAATGGTATCACTCTGACAGCTAAGATCTCTAATGACGGAATACATTCGGAAAAATTAAATGGCATTCCGTGCTTAAATTTCTTTGAAAAGTAATGACCCGTGAACGATGCACACTCCAGGCAGTTTGTCGAGAAAGGAGGGGCGGAGAGCGGTGGAGACGGTAACAAAGAGAAATGTCTTGCGGTCGGGGCTAGGTGACGGCTCGCAAGAAGTGCTGAGCGCAGGAGAACCACTGAGGAGAGGAAAAAAACTGAGATAGACAAGCCGAGCAGCGACGGAACGGTGAGAGACCAGGGAGGGGTGTGAGTACTTTTGAAACCACAAATGTGATTTTTATGACATCTTTAAATCTCAAAAACAGGCCAACATGTGGCTCTAAGCATTGCTCTGTCCCAAAGGATGCTTTACATATAACTGGTGGGAAAAACATGATATATTGAAAAAATAACATGCAACAAACCACAGTCATGCATAGAATCAACAGACGCATCAGCTTTTACAAGTGAGGGGGGAACACTTTAGCATCTTTATCTGGTAAATTTCAATGGTTGTGCATCCAGGTCATCATTCTCAAAATCTAAACACAATTAACAAAAATATGACCCAGATTGACTTACAGTCTGAGTGAAAATTACTTATAGACATTTAGAAACCCATGATAAACCAGTTTTAGTGCACTGTTGCAATTAATATGTGTCTTGAAATGGAATGCATGATGCCAGCTCTGACTCAACACACAAAACTGCCCGTTTCTCCTTATACTGTGATCGTTACAATCAAAACATGCACTCATTTCTGCTACATGGACCTTACTTTGACACCGTCTCGTCTGTTGAGGGATTACGAGCTTGGAGTACAACAAATAAAAATATAAACTTGTGGTATTGCTACGCAAAAATGGACTTTGGAGTGTATATGCTACACACATGTTTGGTGTGCATAGAATTTGTAGTTTTCGCGTGCATATGATACAAAATCTGTTGGCTTAAATAGTATACACAGTTTTTGAATACATATGATACGCATCCCATGACCCTAACCCTACACAAACTATTTATACAGAGTTTTTTTTTTTTTTTGTTCATGTACAAACCCAACCCAGAGTAGGTGATTTTTAAATAAAACCTACTTTAAAACTATATAAAAAGCCATATTTACATAAATGTGAATTGAACTAAACTAGTCAAAAAGATGTCCAGGATTCGATCATCACACAATGTTTGGCATACTACAGAACTCTAATGAGACCACAGCACTGGGTCACTTCACTCCTCTTTTCTCTGGAAAGTGCTTCATTTTAGTCAGATCAGAGAAAAGCACCAAATCCTGGATACTGTGCGTTTTTTGTGCTGACGGCTAATCTGCTCAAGGAGAAATACCAGATGACAATGGAAAAGCACCTTCAGTAATTGGGTCCAACAGGCTTACCGTATTAACCTAAAATGAGCTCTTCCCTTTAAAAGCCAAGAGCCATTATTTCAATCTCCTCTAAAATTCTGCTTCTGAGAGCATCCGATCCCTCTCGCTCTACATTTGAAACTGACTCCATGTACCTGCTCACACGGAAAAGTCCCGTCGACGACATTGTCATGAAAGTGCGCTCTCCCTGAGCCGTCCACTTCAATGAGGTCTTGAAGAAGACCTTCATCACGATCCCTTGAAACGAAACAAATAGAATTCAAGTCTTTTGATTGGATGTGCCGTCGCTGCCGTACTATGAGCGGATTTTGACTTCACAGTCCTGAAAATTCTTGAACTCACCATTGATGTTTTCTGACTTCACACAGACACTTGGTCTTAAGAGGATGCACGGCACTCCAACTTTCTTCTAGTAGAAATCCAAAACATCCAAAGGCACGGGAGTCTTCATCGCTCGTGGCAGGAGCTGTGAGAGAAGAAATGGAGGAAAGGTTAATGCCAAAAGTTCCTTAGACCTCATATTAGTCATAGTCTACACAACAATTAATTAATTTCACGTACTGTCTCTGTTTTTTAAACCGTCCTTCCCATTATGTAGGCCTACAGCATGTTCTCGTTTCCATCCTATGACTTAATAGATTAGAGAAATCATTAAAATCACCATCTCTAAAGGTGTAAATCATACCTAGAGTCAGTCTTCAATTACAATATCCCAATGAAGCTCATTTAAAATCCTTTTTCTGCTGTGATCTGAGCAGATGTTTATTTTTGCTGTGTCTCCGGCTGATCCACTAAACCTCTACAATGAAAAACTGACAATTCAACATTGTTATATTATGTTTGTTCCAGCTCTCTCTTCTGGAGTTTGCCTTCATTTTGTATTTTGTGCTCCATTGAGAGGTTTTCTACTCATTTTTCTGGATTTCTGCCATTTAATAAGTTTAAATTCGATGGTTTACAAACTTTAGCGCGTCTCTTTTTCTGCCGGCTGTGCACAAGAATCATAATTCAAGCGTGTGATACATTATTTTCTGCAATAGTAAATAATATTATTAAATGTATTAGTTACATCATGTCACTCTTTTGTGGTGTATTGGAGACTGGGGCTAGTTGTCACACAGGGAATCTGTACTACTAACTATGAATGCTAATTTTATCTTCCAATATAAAATGTGCACAACAAAAGGAAAGTACACTCACATGCATTACATACATTAAGCATCGATACATAACAAAGTTAGAAACACTGAACTGAAAATTCACAACAAATACAGTACATGCAGGTTGTCACATGTTTGTTTGTGTTTCCTAAATGTTTTATTCAATATCAGTTATTTTGACTCAGGCACAGTACAACAAATACATGTATTTTTTTTCATTAAGCAGTAAAACATATTCTGAACGATTTTATTTTAAGAAGTGTACTGGTAGTTAGTTAGCATGCTACGCTAACACTTTCAGAAATGTCTGTACAGGGCACAGTGTATTGTGTTAATGTATTGGCATTTTCTCTATTGATTTTACACATGTTTTTTACCCAACATAATAAACAATGTACTAGTGTAGAAAAAATACAGTTCCTTTTATGTTGTAACTGATCAACAAGTGTAAGTACAAACTAATAACAAGGTGTTAACATAAATGAACAATTTTACTTGAACAACTGCAACTATCAATTCACGTGATGCGCACTGCTAGACACCTTTGATTTAGAGAAATACTGTGTGAAATCCTTTTCATCCTTTGAATCAGAGCTTCCAAATAAATGTTAAAAAAGCTAAATAAAATACCTTGTTGCTAAGTGCTCTTTGAAGACAACGTTAAAGCAGTCTGAAAAGTTGATAAATATAGCTAACAATTCTAAGTTGGCAACACTTTTTACTGCAATTTCTGAGATAAAACAACCAGTATTTTTTACCCAGACCTACTTAGACAAAATGATCTGTCGAATGTAAAAACGTGAGTGTGTTGACTGTGACACATGGGCCACATCCCACCAGACCTCAGGGATAAAATGTTACCTAAAGTGACAAAAATCCCCTTGAAACACTGCTTACTCCTTCACTGGGGTTTATCGTCGTGGTTCTAGAGGCACAAATGTTATTCCTTCATTAAGAAAGGTTCTTTCTGACGCTGCAGCGCTCTCGACTTCCTGCGACACAGCCCTCATTTCCTGTCTGTTTCAGGCTCTCTCTTCCACCTGATGTCCTGACAAAGCCTGATCTGTGTTTTTCTTCCTGCATTAGAGCAGTCACACAGTCTGTAAACACGCGTGTGTTATTTCCCAGACAGTGATGAGATAATGAGCTGTTTGTGAGAGTGTGTCAGCGAGCAGCACAGGTAGGGGAAGAGACGCCACTCGTGAAGGTAATAAGCCGTGATTTTAGCACACACACAACACAGACAGAGCGTCCTGTATGCACAGGTGTCTCTCAGCTCACTTGCTATTGCTTAATTGAGCAAATCTCTTATTTTAGTCCCTCCTGTAGCTCGTTAAACACACACACACACACCGCTCTAGTTATTACAGACGAGTTACAGCAGCCTGCGATTATTCCACAGATAGTTGCAGAGTTTTTATTCATTATAGAGGGAGTAAACAAAATTCACCAACAGACTTCACAGTTCCTGTGAGGTAAAAAGTGGACTACAGCAGAGTATTACTTCAACATCGGAGAGAATTGCATCATGTTTGTACTCATAAAAAACAATAAGACCGAAATATAGCAGGATCAGGGGACACGTCTATCTTCATCAAGCATTAACCGAACAGATGAAAGAGGAACAACCCTCAGATAGTTTTTACAGTCTTTAGAAAGCCAAGGCTCAAGTGTCTTGATTTGGCCCTCACCACAGGAACTGCTAACAGATTGAATATGCATGACAGAACAAGCATGTCTGACGTATTATATTACGTAATTTGGATTGTATCATGGGGCGTCTGTTTCTCTCAACTCTGCTACTGGAGAATGAGGCATGATTGAAAAGCAGTGCTTAGTTCTGGTAGAGAATTAAAAAGAAATGGATGGCAAATATAACTTGGTTTGTGTGTTTGAAGAAGCTTTACCAGTCTATGAACTCTCTGTAAAAAGTTTTTACAAATCCAGTCACTTCTGTACGATATCGTACTCTCTAATTATTGATAACATTTTAAAAATTGACCCATGCGGAGGCTGAGGCGTCCTCTGATCATGACCAGGACATGGAAGCTCATCTGGGAAAATAGATATAAATAAAGGGGAAAAACTATTTATTTGGAGTGATTTGTTGGATTTTAATCGGAAGAAACCAATTATCTCTGTCTGAGGAAGGTCAGGGGATCTGGAACGGTGTACATGCTGCATGGAGTGAGAGGAGGGCAGCTGGAGAGACGACTGAGCTTTGATCTGAACCAGAAGGTCAGAGAGTCAAATTACAAACAGGAGTTAAAGAGATGAAAACACACTTACTGAAACACACCGCGCTGAAACACTGATGTGAAGAAGAAGTTTACAGAAACACAGTACATGGGACTTCACAGAAATGCTTTTCTGGAGATTTTACAGCAACACACTGCAATGGGTTGTACAAAACATAACACACCGAACTGTGCAGTAAAGAAATCCACTGCACTGATCCTTACAGAAACACCCAACAGCGATGCATTACACAAAAGCATAATGGTCTTTACAGAAACACATTGCGCTTTTTTTATTAAAAACATCTAACAGTCTGCACTGGAATAAAAAGCAGCATATTGCTCTAGACTGCATAAAAACACACTTTACTGAACAAAGCCAGCTTTACAGAAATACTGAAACACATTGCACTGGACTTTATAGAAACTGCCTTGAGAAAATGCACTTTATGTTGCATTCCTGTACCATGTATGTATTTAGTAATAGCAAGAAATGTGTAATAACTAGGCACTAACACTGAACCTTTCCTAAACCTGCAGTTACCTTATTTTACAATACTTTCAAATGCATCAATGTAAAGTAAATGTAAGTACACATACTGTAAAAGCACCCTGAGCTGAGCAGTAAAGAACCCCACTAGACTTCACAAAAACATTGGATTTTACAGAAATACACTGCACCACACAACTCACTTTAATGGGCTTTTTGTACACACTACAAAACTGTATATAAGCCTGGACATTACAGAAACACATGGCTCTCTGCAAAAACATTTTACTGAAGTAAAGTTCAGAAGTATTGACATGGACTGACTTTTCAGAGACACTTTGAACCGAGCAGTAAAGAAACCCACTAGATCTCACGAAAACACTGGATTTTACACAAATACTGACATGCACTGCACTGGACTTTATGGAGACACTGAGAGCTGACCTTTATAGAAACAATCTGTATGGAATTAACAGCAACCACTGGAACAATACACTGGACGGTACAGAAGCACACGGTATGATAACACACACTGCAGAGGACCAGCACATACACTGGACTGTGTGTTTAGCTGCAGATATATGTTTACTGGCCTTTGTGGTTAATAGAGACACAAATTTGTATAATGGCATGTGTATGAAAGAGGTATTACAACTTGAAGGTTTATGAGGACACTGCCAATGGCTTAAAACATACTAAATGTCTGTAGATTCCTGTAAGGGGTAGGTTTAGAGTTGGTGTAGGACAATAGCATATTGTGGTTTATACAGTATAAAAACCATCACGCTTATGGAGAGTCCCCATAAACCACAAAAAATAATGTGTGTGCGCATGGGTTTATGAGGACACAAATGTATATGATGACATAGGTATTACAATATGAAGTTGATTTATGAGTACATTTTCAGTGTCCCTGTAATTGAAAAGGCTTAACAAACATACTAAATGGTGTTTGTTTGAGAATGTAAAGTGTGTAGTGTTTCCTGTAAGGGGTAGGTTTAGGTGTAGGGTCAGTGTAGGACAATACCACATACAGTCTGTACAGTAGAAACACCATTACACCTATGAAGAGACCCCAGAAAACACCAAAAACAAGATGTGTGTGTGTGTGTGTGTGGTCTTTGCTCAGATCTCCGTGACATCCAGAGACAAGCGAGTCCTCTCTCGGTCTCTGATGCTATGATGTTGTTTCTGAGTAAGGAACATCTCCTCTCTCCTGAGGGCCATGTGAGTGTGTGTGTGTGTGTGTAGATCGCGGCCTTCTTCTGTAAGCCTCTGCACTGAAGGTCAAAGAGTGTGTGTGCGTTTGAAGGTGTTTCCGAAGCGCTCTGATTGGCCGGGGCCCCGCCTGCTCTCCTAAGGTGAGGTATTAGCCGAGATTATTTATTTTCATTTCCGAGGCTTTTATTCCCCGTGTCCCCCCTCCCCTGATTCGGCCCCGATCCTCATTTTACTCATCATTCACATTAGACTTTTTTCTTTTGCTCCCTTTTTTTTCCACGTCTCCTCTCCTTCCCTGGAATAATGGATCTCCTGCGCAGGCAGACAGGGCGACCGCTGGGATGACGGTAAACTGCCTTCTTTTTTCTTTGCAATTAATTGGTGTACAGCCATGTGAATATATGATAACAGATTTTTTTTCCCTCAACCAGGAAAAGGGAGGTTAATTAATGTAAGAGCCGTGTTCATGGAGATGCAGATTTGACTCCACACACACACATACACACACACTTGCCCCCTCCCCTCCCGCCCCCCCTTCCTTGTGCTGCCTTAAGAGCCCTGATTCCCTGCTAATGACCTAGTTCTTTTAATGAGCAGTATTAACCCCCGGCTACAGTCGCCCAGGTCTTAATTGTCAACTGAGGCTGAAACAGGAGACCCCCCCCCCCCCCATCAGCAGGTATGGTACATTACCACATGTCATCTCAGGCAACCATAAATAAATTTGTCGTCAAGGTAACGAAGGCCGTCTCCCCCATCATCAGCACCGCTGCCGTCAGCGCAGGCTTCACCTCTTCTCCTTTACTCGACTCTCTCGGAGTCCTGCGGTTTGTCACCGGACACCCTCCCTCCGTGAGAATGACGAGTCAGTCACGGCATGAAGCTGCAGCCAAATAATGCTGTAATTATGGCCTGGCGAGCGCGCAAAGCTACAAACTCATTAAAACCCATTTAAAACGTGTCCCTTCATTTGCAGGAGTACGATTAAATATTCTGCTTTATGTTGTACCCAAGAGGTGCGTTTCCAAATCCAACCGTTATCTAACTATGGAATATTGTATAAAATTAATTTAATAAGTGACTGGTACAGTAACTGACCTCCGTATCGCCGTGTCAGTCTGAAGCACACTTTCTAGAGGAGCGCTCAGAGTTCAATACAACAAACACTATCGACGTCAGTTGCACTGCAGAAAATCATTTTAACACGTACCTCAAAACAAATAAAAATAGCATTTATACTTATGAAAAGGTGAATATGGGTCAGTGGTTTAAATGCGAGGCTTGTGATTTTTTGCAAAAGCTGTTAATTATTTGAGCTGTAAAGTGTCTAAACTGTCCGACTGCTTTTCTAGGATGAACTTTCGCTCATGTTACTGATATAATGCCAGTGGAGTTTACACCACATACCACCACGATACAGACTAGATTTAATAAGTGTGATTTTTTACATTTACATTCATCCATTTGACAGATGATTTTCTTCAAAGCACTGCATTTAAGGTTTGCATGTTGTCAGTTCATGCATTCTTTGGGACCAATTAAGCCCATGGTCTTGGCATTGATTGTGACTAAACACATAACTGGTACAAACAGGTACATGAAAGTATATATATTTTCTATGAGAGTTTTCTATGAGAGTTTAATGCCACATTAACAGACAGGATTCACAGGAAAGGATTAAGCCTAATCCGAGACTAAAATTTAAGTCTGAGCTTCTTTCATCTGAAAGAGAAACTTGCACTGATTGATCTGAAAATATATCTGTGCTTTTATTTTGTCATAAATGTCCTAACTGAACTAATCCTGGCTTAGTCTAAGCCCTGTATGAGAAACCAGGCCATTATGTCTAGTTGTTGTTGTTTTTACTTTTGAAACAGTGTATTTTAATGTTTATTGTCAGGCCCATTTACTTCCATTATACGTGAATAACTGTAACACTTATTTAAAGGTACTGTATGTAGGATTGACACTGAGTGGTTGAACTAGGTATTGCAGTCCAAATTCAAAATATCGGAGATGTTTTTTTCACCCGGCCCCTCCTACTTGACGGACACGCAGGTTGCCAAACTGAAGACAGCAACTAGAACGAGCGCAATGACGATGGAATGCGCTGTGTTTATGCAGAGCAGGCAACCTGGATGCTTCATGATTGGGAGATAGATGGAAGGTGGAGCTTCAGGCCAAAACAAAACATGACAACATACAACAGTTGAGGGCTGCAACTGAGCTTTTTAAACGAGAATATCCAGGCTGTACTACTACTGTCAGAGATATGAGTACTTGAAATTAACATGATTCCTTAATGCCTGCTGAACATAACAGAGACATTTCATGAATATTACAATACATTTCTTACATACGGTTCCTTTAAAACAATGATAACAATAATAATAGCTATCATTAGTAGTAGAAGTATTGTAGAATTAGTAGTATTGTTGCTATTTTTTATTTCAAAACTGATGCCACAAGTGATTTGAAGCTACACTGGACAGACTCACACACTATAGAACAGGTTTCTGGATTCATGTAGCTGCTTTTGTGAGGGAGCTGTGATGGACAGATCGGAGGAGGAGAGGTGTTGAGGAGGTGTTGTTCTTGGAGAGCAGGAGCAGAGAGGGCAAGAGTTTGACTGATAGTTATTTAGTTGAAGCATGACCTGAGAGAGCGGGGACAGGAAGTGTTTTCAGCGTGTGGCAGTCTGACAGGAGAAGAGCAGCAAACGCTGGCCCTCACACACTGACATCACTGCTCATGAATATACTCTCAAACACAGCTGCTCCCAAACTACGAGCTGCTATCGGCTACTGAGACAGCAGCATCTTAACTTAAATGGAGAAATTGCATCCTGCTCACAAAAGAGCATTAGAGTTTGGCATAAGCTACAGAACTGTAATGTCCAAAACATACTCTTCTCAAGTACTAAAAAACAAACATATTTAGCAATGTAAGCTTGCTCTACTCATAATGCAATGCTAATACACTGTCAGGGTTAAATCATGTAATACTATGGCCACGCTTTTTTGTTTGCATTTGCATTTATGGCTACATCACTAATGAAACAGGATCAAAACATACTCATCAGAATGCTTCTATAGTCACAAGCTTGATCGTGTGCTTTTCAAATAAGTCAAAATACAACACAAGGACAATGCAAGTTAAAATAATGTTTGTATCTAACAATAACAAAACACTTCTCACTGATGGAACTCAGTATCTGCAGTGAAACAGAAGTTAGGTTTGCGCACAGGTTTGTATTTGCAAACATGGCATTTGCTTGGGGTTGTTGGGTTTCAGGGGGCTTAAGTAGCACAATGATCATATCCCAAATATCAAAACTCCAAATATCTAATTTCCATATCTAAAATACATACAGTATTTTACATTTACAGTATGCTGATCATAAACACAGCTAAATGGCCTCCTTCAAGTGTGTATGTAATTTATGCAATATTTCAAATCTATAACCCATGAGAGAAAATCAACCCACTGTAACAGTTTAAAATCAGCCTGATTCCATGGAATTGACAACCCTGTATCCCACACAAGCTGTGTGCTAAGTGATTTAAATACTCTGCATATTGATCGTGGATCCCTGATGTGCGAAAATGAATGTGTGATTTCAGAGAGGCTAGCAATAGAAAGCTAGATTTGAATGCATAAAATCCCACCCTCCCTGCAAACCTCTCTCCGAAGCCACGCCTCCATCAGATCACACAGGCAGAACAGCCTATTGTAGACCTGGGATTGTGGGATATGATTGAATGAACACTCCATGGTCCTTCACTCCTAAACAATGAAGGTGCTTAAGGTTTTTTACAGCATAGGCCTTCCACCCTGTTCCTGGGGACCCACTGTCCTACAGAGTTTAGCTACAACCCTGATCAAATACACCTGATGAATCCAAGTTCCTCAAGAGTGCTTGGAAATTGCTTGAAGCAGGTAAGAAATAAACTTTGCAGGACAGCGGATCCCCAGGAACAGGTTTGAAGACCTCTGCTGTACAGCGAAGAACCATTCAGTCAAATTGTCTTTGATGAACCATCTCTCTCTTCTTTCTTTTTTTATAATCGGAAGGACAGCTGTTTGTGCAACAGAAAGGTTCTTCAGATGTTAAATGTTCTTAATGGAAACATTTAGACAAAAAGGGTGGTGTCTTCTATGACACCAGGAAGCACCTTTATTCTTATGAGTGCTCTATTCTCCAATTTGATACTGTTAAGTGCTTTGACACAATCTGTACTGTTAAAAGCGCTATGTAAATAAAAATGATTTGACTTGACATCTAAGCAAAAGAACTTTAACTTGATCAAATTAACACTTAAATGCACAAATGTTTTGTCTTTTAGTTCGTGGTTTAATGCTAAACATCAGCTCTCATGATTTCTTTCAAGTGTTTAAATGACGCTTCTGCTAAACTAGCAGGACCTCAGATTTCAGGTTAATTAGAGAAGAACATCCGAGAGGACTTTCTGAGGTTGTTTGAGAGCTGTTTCCAAGTGTTTTTCCCCTGTTGGCCGCAGTGTTGTTGGTTCGCATCCTCTCCATCGAATGTCCGAATGAGGGTTTAAAGGGAAAATCTCACTTCCAGAGACTACACGGTAAATTTACACAGACTTACCGCCTCAGGAACCGCCCTAAATGTTCTCAAAGGGAAAAGTTTCCAGCGATGAAGTGCTGTCTAAAGACCTTCATCAGCGCGGTCATCATGGTGTCTGTGTGTCGTTACAAACGGCAGCTCCTGAATCACAATGGCTTTGATGTCCCTCCGTGAAGCGTTTTCCTCCCTCTTCGTTCTCCGTCTTGTCTTTTGGCCCGAGGCTCTCAGCGACGCTTCAGCATTCCTGTTTATTCTGGGTAATCTCGCTCTCATCTCCGTGTGGCTTTGACAGATGGTTACGGGCACACAATAGCATTAAGACTTTGATTTTTTTGCTGCATGCTACACAACAAACTGCCATCAGAGCAGCCGTGTGTGTCGTAGGGCAGCATGTGTCTGTTTAAAATCACACACACACAGGTCCCTGTGTAAGGTAAACTGCATTAACCTTGCTCGCTGTTATTAAAATGATAGATTTGCCAGGTTTACCTTTTTCTTCTCCATGCACGCACACACACGCACACAGTGGTTAATATCTGGGCATTTGGTGGCACTGCTGTCATTTTTAAAGCGGGTGTCGGGTGTCAGCGCGGCGCTCAGAAATGATGCATAGAGGTAAATAAGGAGGGTGAAATTAGCCCTCCTGTCAGCGCGCTACCTTTCACCCTCGGGCCGGAGGAAATTGACTGCACGCTAGATTTTCAAAATTAGCCCTTAATGTTGGCCTGACAAACGGGGGCTTCGTAATGCTTTCCCGTGTCATCCACAAAGAATCCATCATCACCTTTCCCCCTCACCCCTCTCTCCCCGCTCTCCGTAATTCGGTAATAAGGTGAGAGAGAGCGAGAGAGGTACAATGCCACATCATTTATATGCAGCCATCGCGCAGGTATTTTCCCATAAGGGATTTGCATTATAATATCGGCTGCCATTTTTATGGGCGGAAATCGGCCGATGAACAGCAGGATGTCACAGTGGGGATGTTTTCGACGGCGCGGTGCTAAATGTGTCTGCTACTACATAAAAATCTCAACCCCTGAAAAATTGTTTGCTGATCCAGATGATAACCCCTAATGGCACTCGCATAAATAAATCAAGATTTAATATTCTAATGTTCCCTCATTTGAATATCCCCCTTTTATGGATACCTGGAATGCCCATATATCTGATGCGTCTGTTCTGTGGATCCCACGGCTTGTGCGCTTATTCCAAGGTTAAATGTTTTATAATGCAATTTGGTCTAAATTTGAAAATAAAAGCATGCTACTTTGTATCAGCTCGTGAGGCAAAAAGTTGAATTCCTTTGGGGTTTTTTTTTTCTATTCCACATCTAGTAAGAAAACTAAATAACTAATGATTTGAAAAAAATCAGAATAAAAATAAATATACTGTAAGTGAAGCTACACATAAAAAAAAAAAAAATAGGGTTAGGGTCATTTGCATACATTTGTATAGAAACTGACTTTCTGAATATTACATAAAAATAAATGTTATTTTTAAATAAAATAATGAATAACCAGTTCATCCATCACAAACAGCTAAATGGACAAATAAAGGTAAGCTAACTTTACAGATCAAATATCATACATTGTTGTATTAAAATATACACTTTAATTAAAATGTTGTACATTTATGCTTTAAAACTGTCTAAGATTTCTTGCTTGTTATGCTTTCATTGTAAGTGCATTACTTTTATGAACTGATGAATGAATTTAGATATTAATCGGTAACTCATTGTGGATGTTGTACTTAGATTTTAAGTTGTTTGGAATTTGTTTTGCAAAGAACTTTTTAAAACCAAGTTTTGTAGAGAATCATATGATCTGATGATTTAAAGTCAGAAACCAAAGCACTGACAAGGACTTTCTCTTCAGAGAAACATGGAACTCAAGAACCTCAGACTGTTCCTGAAAAGATGAGTTTCTTTTCTGAACCCAAGAATCACTGAAGAAACCTTTATTTTTAAGACTGAGCTAAAATCTCTACGCCCAATAAATCTTAAAACCACACAAACTTATACCATAAGATGACGGTCTCCGAGCCGTTTATGTGTCATTAGTGTCAGAGTTTGAGGAGAAACCCGCTCTGATCCAAAGCTCCTCGGTGCTGACTACAAACACGGACCTGAGAGTTCAGTCACAATCCAGGCTCAGACCCATAAAATACAGTTCTTATAAATGAAAGGAGTCCTGAACACACTATAAACGTCTCCTGTATGATGTTAACCTCAGGTCTGCATGATTCACAGTTGTTCAGCTGTTCAGTCTTTCACTCTCGTCACATTCAACACCGCAAACTCATTTAAAACAGCACTTCTGCTTTCAGATCCAGATACATACGAAATGCAAATGTTTCATAGGTTATACAAGAGTCATCTAAAAATGGAGCAGGCATACAATTACGGCCATGTGATAATCAAGAAATTATTTGAAAACATCATGAAAGCAGTTCTCATAGATGATCAAACTCAAACCTTTTTTATGTTAATATATATTTTTTAGTTCGCTTGTTTTTTGTACAATTGTTTAAGGTAATTGGTTACAAACAATTTACATTTTGTTACTTATTAAAAAAAAATATATATATATATATTTTTTTTTTTTAATTTATTTATTTTTTTTAAGTTAGCGCTCTGGCTGGGCCATTCAAGAACAGTCACAGAGTTCTTGTGAAGCCATTCCTTCGTTATTGTCTTGTTGGAAGTTAAACCTTCATCCCAGTCTGAGGTCTACAACTTTCTCCCATCTCCCGACTGCATCTGTGGAGCTCAGCCACAGTGATCTTTGGGTTCTTCTTTACCTCTCTCACCAAGGCTGTTCTCCTCCGATAGCTCAGTTTGGCTGGACGGCCAGCTCTTGGAAGGGTTTTGGTCCTCCCAAACGTCTTCCATTTAAGGATTATGGAGGCCATTGTGCTTTTAGGAATTTTAAGTGAAGCAGAATTTTTTTTTTAACCTTGGCCAGATCTGTGCCTTGCCACAATTCTGTGTCTGAGCTCTTCAGGCAGTTCCTCATGATTCTCATTTGCTCTGACATGCATTGTGAGCTGTAAGGTCTTTTATAGACGGGTGCGTGGCTTTCCTAATTAAGTCCAATCAGTATAATCAAACACAGCTGGACTCAAATGAAGGTGTAGAACCCTTGTCCTGGCGATCGACTGTCCTGCAAAGTTTAGCTCCAACTCTAATCAAATACACATGTACACAATACAATATACAAAAAAAAAAAAAAAAAAAAAACTTAAATGGTTTTAGCAAATGACTGCAATATAACAAAGAGTAAAAAATTAAAGGGGGTCCGAATACTTTTTGTACCCACTGTTTTTTTTTTAAATAAATAAGAAAAATGTATAGTAGTAAATGGATAGGATGCAAGTCTAAAAGGGGCAAACTTTTTTTTTTTTTGTTTTTTTTAAGAATATTTAGGTATTTCCACCGGAAAATGAGGCCAAAATTCCAAGTAAGAAAATTATTTTTCAACTTAAATTAAAATCTGTTTCTCTGTTTCTCACAAAACTCTGCTTTCGTGGATCCACAGAAGACAAAAAGTCTGTCAGGTTTGGACGGCGAGTAAATAATGACAGAATCTGAAGTTGTGGACGGATGAGAGGCGTAAGAGTGATGTTTGATAACTGGCCCGAAAGCGTCTGGAGTTCACATGGATGTCGACTTCTTCCAGCAGATCATCTTTGTGTTTGAGCCGCAGATGAAATATGATTTGTGCTCGGCACGTCTCTGAGGCGGTTATCACGGCACAAAGGTGGTCTGTCAGATTTATTGATAACCCTCGCTGCGGGACTTTGTCTTCTTAGAGAATGTCAGGCGTGTAATAACAACCAAAACTAGAAAAAAACAAAGCGCTTCTGCTGACAAAGCATTTATTCTGAGAGACAAGCAGTGGTTTGATCAGGCAGGTGCTGATAGAGACAGGAACCTCTGCTTTTTATTCCACCGCCTTCGGCTGCTCTTCCACCTTCCTCTGAATACAGCTTAAATAAACTCATTACAATAAGTCATGGTCAATAATTATAAAAGAGCGGCTGCAGCAGTCGAGGTAATAGCATGCGCAAGAGGTAATGTAAGGTAAAACTAATTGTGTTTGATAAGGTTGCGGTTAAACAGCAGTTTGGGACAGAGAGAGAGAGACTCCAGGCATTAATACAATTACCACTGTTAAAAGCTGAAATGGCTGTGTTGTCTAGATCAGACTCCAGGCTCTTCCAGACCTGCTATTCACAGTTTTTAAAAGGTTAAGGCCACAATGTTTCTTTATTTTTCCAGGAAACTTGATGTACTTTTATTTGTACATTTATTTTCAAACACCGCCCAAATGTTTCCAGAAAGAAAGAAGGCGGAGCTATTATTGTGTCTGTAGTGTTGCTGCGGGCGCCATGTTCTGGAGACGCTGTGTGTCGTTGTGAAAGAGCTTCCAAAAGAGGACACGACTAGAAATCAGTGTTAAGTTGTGTTTCCAACACAAATATTGCAGTGTGTTCAGCACATTTACGGAGGACTGATTCCTGAACCTGACAGACGACGAACCTGACAGCTGACGACTCACCATCTTTAAGTAAGTATGTTTGGTTTTTTTTTTTTTTTTTATAAAAAGAAGCTGCTGCTTACTATTCAAGCATGAGTTTTGAGCAGTGAAGGGTAGTGCTTGTTGCACGATGTCACGATAATCAGTAATTATTTATCCACTGGGTCAACAAATGCCTGGTTTGTAATGTGTTCAGTGTTGGGCACATTACTTTAAAAAAGTAATTAGTTATAGTAACTAGTTACTTATCACAAATTGTTAGAGAGTAACTATTGCGTTACTAAAAAAAAATAAATAAATAAATCAAATGGCAAACTTGGATGCTCCTAATATTTAATTAATGAAACTAACTGGTGGTGGTGCTTGTTTATCCGTTAATGTTTCTATAAAAACCTGGGCAAAGAATTATAAGATAACAAAAAACTACTGCAACTTCTACCACTAATAACAATATAAAAGTATTAATGAGCTGCATGAATATTCATAAATATTAATCACGTAGTATGCGTTTGCTCGAATTGATTGGCTGAAATCAAAACAGGGACAATAATAGGTGAGCACCAGCCAATAAGATTGTCATTAGCGCATTAGTCCCGCCCACT
>JAUMHP010000048.1:541214-602383 GCA_032361065.1 Enteromius trimaculatus | reverse complement strand
TATGCTGTAAGAAGGACACTATAAAATAAAGTGTAACTAAAAAATAACAGTGGGTACAGATCATCCAATGCATGTAAGCATACATGGTGCATTACAAGAAATGATTAACGCATTAAAAATGTTTTGTATTAATTAGCATTAATTGTATTTGTAGTAATGCATTTTTATATAAGCTTTAAAGTGTTTCTGAAAACATGATTCACCCTCTTGTTAAGACAAACATATACACTGCATTTTGTATAAATTTCTTTCATGAATAAGATTTTTCAGGCATACGGAGAGTAAATAATGCTATGAAATGCTATGAGTTTGCGTGAAATGCTCCTTTAATCAGCTCTGTGTGTCTCGTCACAGGAGTAGTAGTGTTGCTTTCATAAAGGCCTTTGCTTTGGGCGTGTGTGTGTGTGTGTTGTGAGCGTGCTGATAAGAGCCGGGCCCTCAGATGGGCTCATTTGCGCTACGGCGCTGGGGACCCTGCGTTTGTCTTTGGAAGTAGGAGAGTTTGTTGTTTCGGCGCCTTTGACTGAGGTCATATCAAATTAACAGTCGATCTTCAGCATAAAAATAGCATACCATTAATTTCTTCTGCGCATAAATCTTAAAGGTTGACCTGATTTTTAATGTTAAACTCTGAAGAAATTAAAGAGTGCGGCGGAACACGTTACAATACGCAGACTGGACTAATTTTAGCTCGATCTCTGTCTGCGCGGGACGACGACACGCAGTCTGCAAACCAGTCTTAAAGTCATCCAAAACATGCCAAAATAACGCAATAAGTGCTAAAATCAGAGTAATGCACGGACTGAAAGTAAAGCTAATATAATCAAGCCCACCAATGTCTAATACATTACATCTATATGTAATTAACGACGTGTTCCCCAATTAATACACTTCATTAATGTAATGGTGCATCAATACAGCATGTTTGTGTTTATCAGAATTTCACAGCGCCTTCGAACGACCAATCAGAATTTAGAGTTATAACGATCGGTTTCATAATTAGATTTTTTAAATGTGTGCCATTATGCAAAGAATTTGCGTAACACTTCATAATAACTTTCATTAATAAGCCATTAACAAATATTATGCAGCCTAATGCTTAACAGATCACTAGCCCATGCAGATATGAATACATATGAAAATATATGCATCAAGTTTCTTGACATTTCTATCTATTCGAATGTACATTGACTAACGATCTGTTAAACGTTATATAATGCAGCAGCATTTGTTAATGTCAGCACTGGATGGAAACTTTTCAGCTTTGTGGGCGACAAACCAGCGCAATCCTGCCAACGATAATCAGTTTTCAGGTAATAAAATTCTTGGTTAAGTTTAGCAGGCTTAAAGCCTTTAATTGTATCCGCAGTGGTTAACAAGCTTAGCCGCGTCTTAAGAATATGGTCAGCGTCGCATAGTTTAAATAGATCCTAATTATTTCTTGTTAAAGGTTTTAGATTTGTTGGCTCTTGTGCAACACAATGATAAAGCTTCCAGCTTTCAAACACGACCATTACAAGTGCATTAGCTGAGCATTAGCGCTTGCTACTTTATTAGCACGTTCACCCGCTAGCACAGAGGCTGCCACCAGCAAAAGCAGATTATGCCTCCAAATCAAGCCCCAACTAATGATAAAGTCCCACAACAGAGTCAATTATAGCATTTTCATTAGAGTGTCTTTGTGCCGTGCGTTTGCTGTTTGTTATTCCAATATTACGGAAGGCTGAATATGAAGTGACAGTGGCTTTACTGGGCGAGAGATGAGTCAATCGGGAACCGGTGGCTGGAAGTCTCACAAAAACACGCTTTTAAAGAAAACCATTACAGTTAAATCAGGATGGTTTCCAAAGCAGAGAGCAGAGGAGGTTCGAGTGTGTTTCGTGTTCAAACATTCAGGCTTCGCTCCAAAGTCTTCTGCTGGGAAAGGTATGACTTGCTTTGGCTAAATGTTGCCAAAGTATCTGTCAAAACGTCACTGCATCTATACTTTGCAGAGAACAGAATTCCAGAATGCAAAAAGCTCAGCCGTGGTTGCCAGAAATGTATGGTTATAAAAAATGAATAAATAAAAATAGAAAAAAAAAAAATTATATATATATAGATAAATAAATGAATGAATGAATAAATAATTGCATTTCAAGTATAATAACAATGCACTTCAAACAACGGCATGCCATATTTTTACAAACAAAGAAAGCAAAAAAAAATAAAAAATTGCATATGCTATAACAATATTTTAAATTAATATTTGCTAAAAAAAAAAAAACTCATTCAAACTTGGGTTTGTGTATAAATGTTTCATTTAAAGTAGGGCAAAACCTGTTTTACAGCCAAGAAGGTTACAAAAATCAAATGAAGGCAGTTCGTCTCCTTTCAATAATGAGTAAATATGAGTAAATAGAGCTCTTAAAATCAGAAATTGATAACTACCTTAATTATAAAACAGGTTTGCATAAAGCTGCACATTGAATTTAAGTTCATAGAACATGGCTAATACTGGGGTCCTGACAAAACTCACATATATCATAGAAACACAAGAACCACTGCATTTTAAAGCTGTTTTCATGTATGTTTCATTTCTAAACAATTAAGTGCATTAGTCACAGATCGGGTTAGCTTTAATAATGACTAATATCTTCAACACTTCAACCATGAGATGTTTCAGACGGAGCTGTGATCAGCCAGACATTTAAAGAGAAACGAGACAGTTCCTCCCGCTGATGAATAACCTCTGAAAATAGATCTGATGGCGCTTTAACCCAATTTAACTCTATACAAGGTTAAGGTCCACAAATATGCGGCTCGCAGTGATAACTTCACAAAGCTACCCAACTTCTCCACGCTGGTGAAGTAATAAGTGTCTGCACTTAGCATTAAAATAGTTTCTCAAAGAAAAAAAAGCTTGAGTTATAATGTTTAAGGGATTTTATGTTTTTTCTCATCAAAAACCGATGTAGCTAAAGACAGACAATTTAAGAATACGCAAAACTGGGTCTGAATGCGACAATGAGTGCCATTAATAAAAGACATCCTGTGGCCGGCGACATGAAGACTGAAGCCATGAGCTTCTCTTTAGCAGCCCCCAGATCTCCCTCATCTCCAGAGCTTTCATGTGGTTCGATCCACGAGTCTGCACCAGCCTCATCCCATCCAGGAGTATCTGCGTTTCCTGCTTTTTCTGACTTTCAATCAAAACTCCAGAACAAAAGAGGCTCCCGAACCCGTGCAGATGTCTGAGTTAAACCAGATGAAACCCCCCTACTTCAGCCCAGCGCTGCCAAGAATAGTCTCAGGGACATCCTGCGCACAGAGAACCCCACACTTCACTCAGAAACAAAGACATTCCTCTCTCTTTGAAAACCATCCTGATTAGGGCCGATCTACGTCTAGAAACTCCTGCGCTCACAGCACACATTTATCATCATATCTATCTATCCACACTGTGAAAAACACTGTAAAAAATACAGTAACAACATTTTAAGTTTTACTGTTTTAGGTTAAATTTACAGTTACATACCGTATTTTTTTTTTTGTAATGCACTGATAAGCACCAGTTGAGAAAGTCACATGATTGACCAAAGTCCATCACATGCAACTTCTAAATATGAACATATATAGAAGGAGCTCAGTGTCATTCACACAAACACTAAACACCATCATGGTGGCACTCATTAAACTCAAATATGCAATAAACATTCATTTAACAACATACGACCCTAATAAACAGAACTGATAAGAAAAAAAGAAGAAACTCATTTTAAAGAAAAACATCAAATTTAAACCAAATATGAAATGCAATGTAGGGAAATCTGAGAATTTAATGTTTTTCTTCCTGTATATTTTACAGGAATTTATTATTAACCATCTAACAGGGTTTTACCGTTAAAATCACAGTCATGTTTTACAGTCTATCTATCATCTCAAAAACATTTGCTGTACTCTAGAGAAAGCTCTCCAGATAATGCAGTCACTGTTAATATATTAATAGCATGCACTAGACAAATTAAAAAACTTCAAAGCTTTTTATTTTCTTTTTTTTTTTTTACTTTCAGACAGAAGTCTTTGTCAAACCAACTTGAAAGCTTACCCTAATGAAGGTGCCTCTGAAGGTTTCTGAGGTTTGTGGTCAGATTGACAGTAGTTGCAGTGGTTTTCTGAGTGCATTACACACACACACACACACACACACCTGGCAACACTCAGCTTAACCACACACTTTCAGACTGCTTTAATACGGTTAACACCTAAATCACACACAGACGTATTCAACACACCGCACTGAGATAATCATCATCCTTTTGCACTTGTTTAACCTGATGCACATAACAGTGAAGAAAACATAGCTGGACCGGTTATTACATTATTATTGGTCATTATTAAGTCCAAAACAAACATCTAGACAACAATCTTTCAATAACTTATTTTGCAGTATGTATAAAAATAAAATAAAATAAATCTGGCACACGTCATACTTGCATTGTTTTTACTTCCACTTGTAGGCATTATACGTATGATATTATGTTTCTGGAAGAAAAAAAAAAAGCAATGCATTTACATTTTCTGCATGAAGTGCATGAAATACCTTGATGGATTACTACATTTGAATACTGTATATAACAATATAAGATGCTTGACCTTCCGATGCATGTTGCAATTTTTATCCACATTCATTGACTACACTGAAACACGTTATTGCGAAAATGCTAAATGAAACTTGCAATGTAGTGAAATCATGTGCAACACTGATATGTACTACCAAAACAGATTTCATAACATACTGTACTTTATATGTGCTTCATATATCCGTTAAGCTATGCAGAGATGAACACCAGTATTCCATTCTGAATGAGATGATTGTTCTACAGCTCTGATTGAATCAAGACACTGCAGACCTGAATATATGATATACAGAACATGTGTAGAGTTTTACTGGGAGTAGACGTTTCTGAAACTGCTATAATCAGGATTTTAACTGCAGACATCAGAAAAGATGAATGTGTGGTGTTTAATACTAACCTCCATGAAGTCAGTTCTGCAGTGGGTCATTTCTAATTTAAAAGCAGAGCTTTACTAGTAGCTCTTTCATCCTTATTAAAGACATTTCAGGGCATACGGTAGCCAGGAGGTATGCTTTAAATATATGTCATTTACCGGCTTTCAGAAGGGAAATCGGGGTTTTATTGAAGAAAGTTACAGTTATCGTGAGCACTACAAGAACAGACGTACTGAGATGACGTTTCAACAAGGGTCATCTGAAGTATTTGTGATTTCTCAAATAAAAGGCTTTTATTATATTTTAAGGTTCTTTTTTATCCTCACATCTTGTTTAATTTGACTAACACAGTGAATTGTCTGCTCACATTGAAAGCAAAATACAGTACTGCAAGAAGAAACAAAGCTCCATCTAAGTATAACATTTTTGGTGAATACTACTAAACAACCATGTGAGGTTGCAGAACTTATTTCAGGAGGTCCGTGTACGAATCAACCACAGCTGGTGCCGCATCAGCTAATCAATCACCTCATTCCATCCGTCCAATCAGATCTATCATACCCGCTATAAATAAACCCATTTACTTCCCTTCCACATCTCGTCTTTTGTGTACCCCTCCTCCACCCGTCTCACGCCTTCCTTCGTGGGCCGCACACAGGGTCCGAGCCGGATGCCGAGCTCTGCCCTCGCTAGGGTTCAAATCACTAGGGCTCGAAGTCCTCCGATCTCCCGGCTCGTCCCGGACAGCACACCAAACTCATCTACTATCGTATTATGAGGAAGCGCGAACTCGTGAATTACACACAGGATTTTATTTTTGGTGGAGCAACTCAAATGAAAACAAATCATCCTATGAATTACATTCGGATACAGTGACGCACAAAATTACGCTTGCATTGCTGGACACGCTCACGTTCAAGTGCATTTCAATTCTTCACACAAACTCCAGCGTGGATTGTTCACTGAGGTTTCTAAGTATCTAACGCACAGTAGCACTGTCAGTTTATCCGGTCTGCTGTAGGTTTGGGAACATGAAAACCAGCTGGCGGCGTTGGGAAAAGCTTTTCCGGGTGCTCATGTTCTTCTCTTGAGAGCAGAGAACACACGGTTACTCAACTCAACATCAGCACACAGACACAGCAAATCAACTTAACCAAAGACAAACAAAACAACTCATTTGCACACAAAAGCAGAGAGCATTAACTGCATCCGTCTGCTGTTGATCAGCTCCTGTAAACAGGCGTCGTGTTGAGACGACACAGCTGTAGTCGCACTTAAACACAACCACGTCGTTAAACACAAACACGCACGAGACCTGACCAAAACAATGACCCCAACAGTCGAGTGTCCTGCTTACATTGATGCTTTGAGTAATTTCCGCAGTAGGCACATTGGTATTGCCCAATTATTTCATAAAAATCCATAATCCACATTCATGAGGAACTAAGAAAACGGCCAATCTAGCAAACCAAAATGAGTCAAAAGGACTTCATCAAGAGGTTTAGTGTAAAAAAAGAAACCTTCTTGGAGGCAAAAAGTGGCTGTCTCGCTCTCCAGGCTTTCTTGAGATGCCATGAACCCTGTTCAACCTTGACAGGTCTATTTAGTTTTAACTTAATTGTTTACAAACCTGTTCAGCTGAGGTCTGCAGGAGAGTTTCATTTAGATTAATGATATGGAGCTGCTTTCTATGAGGGTGTTTGACAGTAGACACTTCCATTCGCTGGGCCTCTGGGAAGAGCCTTTGTACTTCAGGTAATTACACACAAACCCTTCACATACGCTAACCTTTAGAGCTTACACACACACACACACTGGTGTTAGTTAATGCTAAATGCACTCAAGCATTGAACAAAATGGCTTTAGACAGACACATGCAATTAGCTTTTGCTCTTTTTGTGTGTTGTAAGCAGCAAGGATGTCGTTCTGCCTTCGGTTCTTTTGTAGGTTTGAACCCACAGGAAAGCAAAATTACAAATGAGATCTTATTAATATTGCAGTTGTTTCTCCTAGAGAGCAAAAATAAAATCAAACAGGGAATCCTTTTCAGATGTGTCTCCCAAGAAAGTGATCCCAAAAATGTATGTTGTACGTGTTTTGCCCATTTTAGAAAAGGCCACAACAACGTCTCAAACTATTCTATGATATGTTCAGATCAGACCATAAGATAAACTCGAACATTTCAAATTATTGCAGGACCAAATGATCTGGGATATGCTTTCCAAAAGCAACTATGGTCACAAGTTCCATCATTACCAACAGAGTTCAATGGAATTCAATGGTACGTGTGACCATAGTTGCAGTAGCTAAAGCACAACAATATTTGCATGAACTTGCCTAACTAAGATCTCTGGAGCCTTGGGAAATCTCTGAGCAATCAAAATGTTTACATTCATGCATTTGGCAGATACTTGCATTTGAGGTACACGTGCATTCTCCAGGAATCGAACCCATGACCCAGCATTGCTAATGCCATGCTCCACTGTATGAGGTAAACAGAGGCTTTCTCTGAGGATGGTGCATGCATCTTTAAAAGCCCATATGGGACCCATACAGTGCCACGGTAGGCACAGGACACAAAGAGCTCAGGGGGGGAGATGGCATGGCTTCACCCTGCATTAGCTCACAGACCTCGGCGCGCTCGCAGCACTCGGCTCCAATATTGTCTTGATGTGAAAAGCATTTGATGGGATAAGGGCCGGGTGAATGACTGAGGCTCCTTCCTGTCACACACGATCACTTCTGTTTAGCTGAGAACCTCGTCACCAGACACACGTTCATATTTACGAATTACCGCACGTTAATGGAATGCTATGCAGCCAGACACGGGAAAATTAAAATAGAGTCACAAGAAAACATTTTATAAATGATTCGGATAAACGGAAAAGAAAACCCATAATAAACGATTGCAAAACTTGCAACACAGCCAAAAGCATTGAACTGAGGAGTCTTGCAACGTGCAACAGCAACAGAACTTTGGTTTCATATTTTCTTGCTCTCTTCAAAAACAAATGTTATTTTCCCGTGAAACGCAAAAGGAGAATTTGCAAAGAATCTTCATGCGGCTCTTTTCCAAACAGCAACATGCAGTCAAGCAACCTAAACGAATATCAAAGGCGTTATGCAAGTCGTGGTCTAATGGATAGGGAGTTGGACTTGTAATCCAAAGGTTGCGGGTTTGAGTCCCAGGTTGCGGGTTTGAGTCCCAGGTCCGGTAGGGGTCTGGGTGGGGGGAGTGAATAACCAGCGCTCTCTCCAACTTCAATATCATGACTGAGGTGAGACCCTTGAGCAAGACACCGTTCCCTCAACTGCTCCCCGGGCACCGCAGCAATGGCTGCCCACTGCTCCAGGTGTGTGTTCACGGTGTGTGTGTGTGCGTGGTTGTTCACTTCTCACTGCTGTGTGTGTGTGTGTGCACTTAGATGGGTTAAATGCAGATTTGATTGGTTTTTACTCATGATATCCCTCTCAATTCTCTTTTAAATGAGTTGTATTGATACTGTAAATTATGCTTTGTTATTTTTGTAGCTAAAGATTCAACTGCATGCAAAAGAGTTTAATTTAATTTAATTTAATAGAATTTAATTTTTCAAGCAAATTATTTTTCAAGTAAAAGAAAAAGAGTGGCTGTTTTTAATAAACACCTAAGGAGCTGGAAAGTGAGTGGGCCGCACCACTGAAACTCAGCTCAAAACCATGACCGCTGTCTTTCCTAAAATATCTTACACTTGAATAATTTGATAGTCACTCAGAATTAAAATGTATTCTGAAAAAAAAAAAGAAAGAAGAATTAATTATGTGAGTGTTAATGTTCTTCATTCTCTAATGGTGTTCCAGTCCAGAGACCGCAGACATTTAAATAAGAATCCATTTCCAAGTCCAGTGAGATTCTCCACGTCTCCACGGGCTGGAGTTGGTCAGTTTCTGGTGGCCTGAGATTTCTCGAATCACGTCATGGTGAATTGCAAGGATTCCCCAAATGCCCACGTCAACAAGCATGTTCTACGTTTGCAAACGATCCCGATTTCACGCAGAACTCCATCAGAGTTCAACACAGCGGTCGCCTACATAAGCAGCCAGTCTGGATGACACATTCTCTGAGCATCTACAACAGAGATGTGATGCAAAATGACACGACCCATCCCGGCTTTCCAAACCACAACGTGGGTGAAGAGGAGACCCTCATCCATCAAAAGCGCAAAGATTCGTCATTCACGAAGGGGGTGGAGGTGAATAGTTTTAGAAGCATTGCAGGGCAAGGGTCTGGGGTTGAGGAGGGCACTCCATGGGAGGGCTTGAACAAAGACACACTTACAGAGGAACATCAGTGCAGAAAACATGCAGAAATGCGAGGAATTCACCCACTGCAATGCAGCCACCAAAGCATCTGGAGAAACGAAACAGAGCCGTCAAAAGTTCAGCGTTATAAGAGACGCCTTTGTCCAAGCCATCGCTCCCGGAGAAGAATGGACTCCTTCATCTGAGAGGGACACTCCTAATGGGTCATTTGGGCATGTCATTTCCACCTGACATCAGCCTAAAGCTCTGAAGTGTAGACTTGTGCATGGTGACTCAATCCACATTTAAAGGGTTTTCTTGCAAGCAAAAGTCCCAAAAGTGATTCCTGTGAGCACTACTCCAAACTCGTCATATTGTTCATTATGCAATAGCAAACTTCAGCTCGGCTTTAGCAGTGGTGATGAGTAAAGTGGCTGACTGGTAAACTAAAGGTTGTAGGTTCAAATCCCAGAAGCAATTCCCATGAGCAGTAAACCACAGGATACAAGGGCTGAACCTGTATTCAGTTATTGAAGAATAACAGAAAACACTTATAACTCCATATCCCTTCAGTAATACAAAGGCAAACTTCGTCTTTGATTCTCAGAGGAAATTGGTGGTTTAAAGTTAACCTTAGGGTTGTAGACTCAGATCCCAGGAGTGATTTCCATGAGCATTATTCTGAACTCTGCATGCTCTACAAGCTATAGTGAGAAATTTCAGCTTGGTTTCAATAATGGAAATGAGTGGTTAACTGGTAATAAAGGTTGTAGGTTCAAATCCCAGAAGTGATTCCAATGAGCACTAAAATGCAGAATACTGGGGCACTTACTTAAGAATAAAATGAAAAAAAAAGAGAAAATACAAGTAAAGACAATCCAAACAGCTTTTGGAAATGTGTAGTTGTCTACAAACCTAAAGGTTGTAGGTTTAAATCCCAAAATGTGATGCCATTGAAGTCAACGAAGTCTGCTTTCTACACCACAGTGACTAACTTGATTTGAATAAGTAGATTAATATTCTTTATTTTTGGGAGGATGTTGATTCAGGAGCATGTGCTATCAAACAAATTTATTTTATTATTATTATTATTATTTTTTTTTTTTAATAAAAAGAAAAGGATAATCAAATGATGGCATTTATTTTTATGCATTTAGCAGATGTTTTAATTCACAGCACATTCAAACTATACCTTATTATATCAGTTCATCCATTCTTTGGGAATCAAACCCATGACCTTGGCTTTGCCAGCGCCATAATCTACCCATTGAGCTCCAGAAACACTCAAGAGCCCAGAAACTCGTCATGCCATTAATTATGAAACAGCAAAATTCACTTCAGATCTCAGATATAAAGCGGCTCTGACAACAACAGGATGAGACCTGAATAGAGATTATTTTATCATTCTTCACATCTTGTCAAATCGCATTTGATAAAACTAATCATTTTCTCCGCTGCTCACTGATGTGATTTTATCTCTCTGGTCTTTAAAGATGTAGACGACTAAATCAGTCTATCCTCACCTCCATCAATGTGTGTGTGTTGGTATAATAGAAGCACTCAGACCTTTATGAAGGTAAATGAGACGATTTTATTCAGCGGTGTGTTACGGCTCTGTGCTTGAATCATTTATGGATCTCTAATAGCTCTTGAAAGTTCGCTGTGTGTCAGCCGGTGAATGTAGTTCATTGACCTTCAGACAGCAGATTAAAGAGCAGCAGCTCGACACCCAGATCATTTCTTATGAATATTCGGAGGTCCTGATAATATGTGAAATATTTGCTTTCACTCTCTCTCCTGTTTGATTTATATAAAATATCGCATCACAATAAATTATTCATGTCAATTAGCTTTTCATCTTCCCAGATACAAACTCATGTGATCCTTTTTAACAACTGTTTATTTCAGCGTGTAACTGCATTTCCGCAGCAGTGGGGCGGCCGTGAGCCTCGGGGCAGATTTCTTTAATAAAAGCATCAGATCTCTGCATACCTTTCATTTACATATTAAAGGCGTGAGTGGCTCTTTAAGTGGATCCGGGCATCGCGGTTTGAACACTCCGTACTCTGACAGGAATTCTGAAGTCCTCAGTGTCTTCCCATCAGAGACGAGAGAGAATATACAAATTAACAGCATCTTTTCAAAGTCTGTTATTCTCAGGACTATTATACTGACTTACTCTCCTCTGATACTTCACCATACTGTAGAACTCCATCACCCAAAACTAATGAACCAAACAGTCAAAGTTCTGCATTTCAGAGGAGTTTCAGTGCTTTTATTAACTGAACTCATTATAAGCAATTAATTCCAGAGTGATTCTCGTAAAAGAAAAAAAAAAGAAAACATGCATAGATTGTTACATTTTGGCATTATGACAATTAAGCACATTTCCCTTAAAAGTGCCATTACTGAAATGCGTTTACTTTTTTAGACACTTTTTCAGAAATGTGATATTATATGTGAGATTGAAATCTCATATTGACACTGATCATATTTCAGCACTAAAGATTTAACAGTAATAATGATATCATGATATTTGCATACTGAATCCTGATTGGTCTTTCTTCTTGAATCTATTTGCATAGTAATTGCAATCTATTTAATCATCTAAATTATTATTTACACTACAAAGACTGCGTTTCATACTGATATTCTCCAACACACTCCACATAAATGAAGGCAGACATCAGAATAAAGTGTTTCACAGAGAATCAAAGACTAAAACCTGAACAGCCACAAATCAAAATCTAGTTTACTCTATGACACAACGTTTTATTTAAATATGCACAAATTAAAGGAGAGTAGAACAATCATTGCCGTGATAAATAAATACTATTTGTTTTCATATTACAGTAACGCTAATAGCACATATTACAAAAACCTGAAACACATTTTATTCATGCAAAATATAATACATTACTATTTTGCTAAATATGATCTTGGCCACCTGCTGCTGTCTTTCGCAGAAACGATTAAGTGATCCTTTAATGAAGGTACAGCAGATCAGAAGTGATTTATTTTACAGGATTCATTTTCCTAAAGCATTCGGTGACCTCTGATCGAGAAGATGGCTTGAGATGTCGTAACTTTTGTTCTTATTAGATTTCACAGTAGATTAAAATGCATATCATCACAGATGGAACACAACAGAAGAATGTCGAGAAGTAATTTTCCAGCCAGATTAAGATGGATCAAAGAAAATAAAAATGAAAGCAATTTTTTAATCTGCCCTAAACACTTTTTGAATCCATATTCATGTCTCAGGACATTAAATTTCCTCATCATCCTCAGCTGGCACATATCACGGGTCAGGCTTTACTTCGACAAGACAGGACGATCTTACACTGGCAGTTTGTGAGTTTACGAGGGTCTTACGGATGTCAGGCGGGTCATGAACTGTAATCGTGAGACATGTAACATGGATCAGACATGCCCATTGGTCAGGTGCAGCACAACATCATGTCTGGTCATGTCAGGGTTGCTCTAACAGCACATGAGCAGATAAACCTCATAAAGACCCATATGGATGGCCTGCCACCCGTACAAACACTGTGACTTTGACTGGTTGTCCCTCTGGGCACGAACGCTTGAGTCACCCATGACCATCTCAAGGAAAAGGCTGACCAATGTAGAGGTCAACAAAAAATCATCCTCGTTGTCATCAAATGTCCAGTCTGATCACATTTGACCTGACCTATTTAATCAGGTACAGAAAGTTTCACATGACGCTAGAGTTTACGTGTCCTTTGCAGGTTCAATGTTGCTATGAAAACCAGGATATAAAGGAAAACTGCTAAAGATGGAGTTTTGGTTGTGAGCTTTGCTAGATCACTGGATCTCACCTGCTTAGTTGACAGCACTCAGAAAGGGGTTTCAGGTTTTTCATTCCAAAAACTTTCTTGTACTATTCAGTTTACAGGTAATACTGATCAAGTAAATTAATTAACCCCACAAACAAATAGGAAAATACAATAATATATATATATATATATATATAAGTATGCATGAGTCTGGTCTTTTGAAGTTAGCAGAGAGTTCAGTTACTCTCATTTACAGTCATCAAATCCATTTATAAGAACCATTCTTCCATGGATTAAAATCCATGTTGCTTATATACAATGCTGGAAACATAATTTAGTGCCTAATCACCATGATATGACATAAGCATATAACAGTTGCATGAGCTTTTGAGAAATATCTGTGTTTGTGTCTTCAGTTTTTATCTTTTTGTGGATCTTTTTTGCAGATTGACATCTTCATATTTTCTTGTTGTTCTTTGCTGCTAATCCATTAGTGCATTTAGCTTTAGCCTGCTATCAAAGAGAAACACTACTGTATATTTATAATTGTATACTAGATGTATACTGTAACTTTTCCTGCAGCAGGCCAACTTGTTTTAGAGAGCAGCATGCTATTAAGGTCACATGACCTCACTGATTTCAAGTTGCATATTTAAATCGGTGAGTGTCTTCAGTTTTCATATTTTAACTAAAACCGTTACTTTGCACTGTTGCCATTTTGGGTATATTAACAAAAATAAATACAATAAAATAACATGTCAGTTTAATCAAATGGTCAAATTTTAATTCAAAACATTATTATTCAATTTATTTTAACAAATGAGGTTGAATGTCTGAAATAGGAGCAGCAATGTTCTGTAGAGTGGCAAGGGGCCTCTCACCCACATTTCCCATGATTCTCTCTGCTAGTATTGAGATGACTTTAAAGGTGAGACACAAAGCTCTGAACCGCCAATTGAAGTCCCTCCTCCAAACACAAATAACCAATCGGGAGTCTCCCTCGTCAGCGAGTCCTCCCAGGATTCAGATTTTGTCAACTTCTAAAAGAACTCCAGGACGTGGTGGTATTTTTCCCGGTTGTTTTTTTTTTCTTTCGGTAAGGATTCGTTTCTGCAGCGTGAGAGTTCTTGTGGGCTCTAGACTCTGCTTTTAATGAAGTAAAAACAACTCCCACACAAGTTCGCAAGTGTTTCTGAGCAAATTCTGAGATGATTACAAGTGAGCGAGCCGAGGGTGGTCTCTGACTCCTGAGGAAAAGCTGCTGTTTTTTTCTTCCTCATCTCTTTTCTCCTGTTTATCTTTTTTTTTTTTTCGTTTTTCACACACCAATTCGGCTGTTTTAATCACCCTGCCTTCTTTCATAATCGATACGCGGCTTCTCGCCAAATCGGCGTTTGCACTAAAATGAAATAATTAAACGAGTCCACACCACACGAGCGCAAACAAACATTTCCACAAGAAAACCGCCTGAAATGTGAAGGCAGAGAAACGACAATTCTGGACTTGGTCCAGATCTGAAACATCCCATTTCACAGGTCTTCAAAGATGGAGGCCGTACAGGAGACGGTGAGTTACGTCTGAAAGCGAGGCATTTGAAGTTGCGCACACCAGGAGGCGAGTCTTTTTAACATATCACAAATCTTTCAACTGATTGCAGCAATTCCAAAAAGAAAAAAAACAACATCAAAAACATCACGGCATCCTGACCGCTTCCCGCCATGCCACGACCAGCGGAAGAGACGCATGTAGACGGATGCGTGGCTATCGGGGTTGTTAATGTATTTGCGGGGTAATTACCAGGACGAAATTCCTGCCTCGCCCTCAAAATGACATGCAAATGAAGCGCGCATAAAATTAGGCCGGTGAATAAGTGAGTAATTGAGCCTCCAAACCTTTTCTTTTGTGTGAGGACGTTTCACACTCTCTCAAAGTCTTTCTGCTGTTTCCTCCATAATGGACGGGGTTTGAATCGGGCTCACTCTCGGCTCTTTGATCTGGTATTAAAGGATAAAGGAAAGTTGAATTTTTATAGATTAAGGTTTCAAAGCAACAAAATGGCCAGGACCTTTTTCTCCCTCTTTTATTTCAATTGAGCGAGTCAAGAGTCTCTTTGCCTCTCAAGAGCTGAACTTCATAACCGATCGGTAAAAAAAGGAAATCTCTCCAAAGAGCCTGGAGGATAATTATGAGAAGGCTAATGAACTCGACTAGACTTGTAGTGTCAGTTTCTGTTTCACACAAATGACAGAGACAAGGAGGTTTGCTCACATACGAGTCAAAGTGTAACCGCTGAACGGATATCGTTTCTGAATGTTTCACAATGAGCGGACGAGATGTGTACTTCATAGACAGAGGAAGCTGTTGAATCTGCATCTGCATGAACACTCACTTTTCATTGCAGTTATTGCAACGTTTGTTCTATTGTAATTGTTCGGAAAAGAGTCTCTACGTGGCAGGTGGCTACAAAATGAGAGGGATCGATGACGTCAGCTGAAAAGGAAAATCGCTTCAGATGTTGAACAAAAATAACATGCACTAACGAATCAACTAAAAGAGCAGGAACGTGCATTAAGATCCCTCTTCAACTGCTTAGTTTCATACTGGCCTATGAAAATTTCTGCAAAAAGACCAACAATATATTTAAAAATGAACATTGTGTGTGTTTGTGGCACTTTGAACAGATCATCTTTTGTGATTTGGATGTCTACTGAATCAAATTAAGAACATTTGTATACAGTTGTGGTTATTATCCAACACATTTTTGTTTTTTCTTTGCAAGGAAAAATATAATATCTGTGCATTTAGATGCACAGAGAAAGCTCAGTAAAGTCCCTGGCTGAAAACACTCTATTCGACCATTTTAAACAGAGTGATAAATGAAATTAATGTACTCACAAATTGTTTTTCTCTCCCCCTCCTTTTTTTCCTTGGATCCTTTATTTTTTATGCGATATTAAGACATGTAATTAACACGGAGAGCATTAAAGGGGCTCTTAACTATAATTTGCAGTTCATGAACTGTTTTTAAAAATTACACTTAATATAATTAACTTCTGTCATTAGGCCTAATCCCCAACGGCTGTGTGTAAATGCTTGCCTTAAAAAATTACATATAGAAGGAAAGATGAAAAAAGGCATAGGTTTCCATGTCCCTGAAACAGGTCTGATCGCATTCAGCTTTGCATTTTGAGTCCAGAACGTGTAATTATCTGACTGCGAGGGGCAACGGTGGCGAGTCTATTATAAACAGCCTGCTCGTAACACATGCGCGTTTATGCCAACCCAGCGAGTAAATTGGCAGCGGTTGGCCTATAAACACTGAACAAGTTAAAGACTGAGTATGAGGATGTTAGGTCTAAATTACTGACTGTTAAACTGTAGCATATTTACCCTGACAGACAGCTGTGGAGTCACATGACCATATCAGCTGCATCACAGTACGGTGTCCATCAGGGTTCTGTCCTAGGCCCAAGTGTGTTTCACCGCTTTGACTGTTTGTCAGTCTATGTGAACACATTTTGAAGTGGGGGGGGGATTTGGGGGGCATCTATGTCAAGATAACTGACCGCTAATCTAAACAGATATGATTATAACCCCTGCGACAGGCCGCCACGCGAGCACAATTCCACTCCCCTGGAAACGCGTAATGAAGGATGTTCCTGGTCCCCAGCTGAGACCCTGCAGTCAGAGCCCTGATCAGGCATCTAATCAGCACACACACACACACACACACACTCACACAACCTGCTGCCTGCCGCTCAAATCTGTGTTTCTGCATATCAAAGGCTCCATAAAACATGCTGGCAAAACCTATAATTACCTTTCTCCTTTTTTAGACGAATAGCCCAAATAGGCTGTTACTGTAGGTATGTGTGTGTGTGTGTGTGTGTGTGTGTGTTCAAGGCAGATGTGAATGCATGCATGTGCATGTTAGTGTATTTAGTGATAAATAAAAAGGTTAAAAGGTAACTACTGCTGGGGTCAAAGTTCATGGAAACACCGTAGTACATTCTACAATAATAATAATTATAATAATGAATCATTAATTGGCCTAAAATTAGCATCTCAAACATAATCTTCTTTTCTTCATTAATGTAATTATTCTAAGTATTGTAGGTGCAGGTCAGCACTTCTGGCAGTCCAGAGCTCAATAATGGTAACACACATTGTTTTGTTTAAAACACATATTTGTATTCTCTCACCCTCTGTCTCTCTCTCTCTGGTTTATACTTTGTTTTATATATTTACAGTTTTTTTTTAAATGCTTTGTTTTATATATTTATATTTTTGGCTTTATGATTTGTGTCCTGTGTGTGTGTGTTTCTCTCTGGGCTGAGCAGCTGTTGGCCTCTCTCTGCTCATCTGTCTGTCTGACTGTACGACATTGAACCATCCCTCTTTGTGAGTGCCAGGCGCTCCACACACACACACACACACACACACACACACACACACACATGTACAGGCAGCAGCATATGGGAGACATGAATAATTGAGTTAGGTCAAAAGTCTGAGTCCAGCAAAACTTGAGGGTGAATCAGAAATTTTGACACTGTTAAATTACTTGTTAGCAATATTTCTATAATATTTTGACTATTAGCTTTGTTGAATCTTAAATCATTAATCATTAAAATAAATGTAGTACATCGTGTATAATTATGTAAAATATTATATAATAAACTGTTATAATACATTTCAATAAAATATTTACACTTCAGTCAGTGCAACACATAGAAATGTTGTAGTCACTAAAATGTGACGCACAAGAAAACATTTATCATTAAACATTTCAGCAGAAAATGTAAATAACCAAAACGTTTTTAGGTGTTGTGAAACATTTATTGTCAGGTGTGTTCGAACTGTTGATGAATAGTGTGTGTTTAATTTATTTTCAGTGTAAAAGAATGGGATTCAAACATTTTCAATATAAAAGACCTTCTCAAACATCTTCTGCAGCATGTAGAACATACTCATAACCTAACATGTTTATTTATGGATAATTTGGATAATTGATAAAAAAAAAAGAATTTTGAACAAATACTAATTAAAAATGACCAGTAGTATTTTAAAATGACATAAACCTAGATTATTAAACACTTTAAAATTCTTCTTAATTTTTAGTTCATGAATTATTTTACTAATGCATTAACATTTTTTTTTACATACATTATTATTATTGTTCTTATATACCAATAATATAAAGAATGAAAATGTATCTGTTTTGAAACATGATACAAAATCTTTTTTGTAGAGTTATTTGTAGAATTTTTCTGATAAAATAGAATGATACTGATAAAATGACAATAAGCTGTCTAAAAGGCTGCACTGTGTAGAGTCATGTGTTCAGTGTGTGTGTGTGTGTGAGAGTGACGTTTGTTTTTGCATTGGAAGATTTAAGCTGTGCAAGAGAGAGATGTTTAAGAAGAGGACCGAGCCAACAGCAATATGAGCTTGTGTGAGAAAGCGACATTCAGAGAGAGAGAGAGAGAGAGAACCGGTGCTGTCTGTCTCTCAGAGCTCTGTACAGTTGGTGAAAGAGCAGCAGTGAATCATCAGACAGAAGAAACTCCAAACATACCAACACACACACACACACACACACACACACATACTGTAAGAACAGTACGGCAGCCGTGTGACTCAGTTGTGAGTGATCCACAGAATTATTAAGGCCTTTCATTTGTAATATTTATTAACCTTGTTATGCATGAATGTTGATCCTCTTGCACATCAGACATTTTGAACTCATGTTGTCATTAATAAATAACAGGATGGCATGTACAGTCATGTCAAATTTTAGATAAGGACTGTCAAAGCCGATAGACCTGTGGGCAGCACTGGGTCTAAATCCTGACTAAATAAATAGAAATATATATATATATATATATATATATATATATCTGAAGTGGTTGGTAAGGGTCAAAGGTCATACTCATGGTGGGTTGGATGTAACGTCACACCCTGAATGGTTAAAATGTCTGATTGAGCTGTAACTGCTGCAGTGGATGTCAGTGATGGGAGGGTTAAGTGTGTCTCACTGCTGCTTCATTATCACAAATTAATATTCTGAGAGACATTAAACACATGAAAAATAACAACAACAGCTGAAAACAACAGAAACACACATCCTTTAAAAAAACGAGTCAACACTGAAAAGCTGTTCTACGTGAATACAGGTTGGCTGATATTACTGACTGCTAGAATTATCACTTTTTTTTTTAATTATAATGAACAAATGGAAATTATATTGGAAACACACTGTGGCTGCCAAATATGTCACACTGAACTATAACCTGAGGCATCAAACTCATTTTTTATCCTAATTATGTATGTTAGTACAAATATACTGTACGGGAAACACCAGGACCAGCTGTCAAAACTGTTCACAACTTGAGGTTTTTTAATTATTATTGTATTATTATTGTTATTAATCTTCTTTATTTGTTTGTTTTTTAGACATTTCAAACTAAAAGTCCATAACACATTTGTTTGTAGAACTGTGCAGTTGTTGTTTTTTTGATAATTGTTACATTTCTTTAAGAAAACTGTCACCTGTTGTAATTTGACACACTTGTTTATTTTTTCAAAGAGAAATATCCGAAACAGTGACAATTTGTGTATATGTATGTCCTTTCATAATACATATAAAATAAGTTCTAAGTATTCTTATTATTCTCATTTTAAATACTGTTGAAATCTCAATAAACATTTGAAACTGGAAAACTGAACAGAAGAAAGCTTAGTGATGTGGAATCTTCAGCAGACTTTTTACTCCTTTTTTCATCATTTGCAAACTCAATTGATCAGGTGAGAAGAGAGACGCGGACGGCTGGGCGTCTTCAGTGTGTGTGTGTGTGTGAGTGTTTGATCTGTGCTTTCATATGCATATGCTGTAAGAACTCAAGACACTTTAAGCTGTCTCTCTGTCTTTCTGTCTGTCTCGCTCTGGCTTTGTTCGACAGGTTCTCTGCTCTTTATTTGAAGAGTTCATTGAAAACCTGCTCGTCCTTCATCGGCTGTGAAGTCGCAGGAATATCTAATGACGGAGCCTGAGAATCACCTTTGAAAGGTGAAATTCCCGCCGCTCTCATAGCGTCAAAGCCTGAGCCGCAGTGGCGAGTGTCCTCTAAAACAAAAACACATGAATATATGGACGACGTATGATAATTCAATCCATACGCTCACTCACATTCACACGCCGTCTTCAAACCATCTTTAATTTGGCTACTTTTATTTGAGCATGGTCATTTCCAAGAGAAATTACAAATTAAAAAGTCCATAATACTCTTACAAAGACATTTCAGGAAAGATTTGTATGTTTTCAGTCATGATATTATCATACATTGAACTTCAACTGTCCCTGTTCCACTTCGACAAAAGACATGTGGATCTCTCTTTTTTTTTTTTTTTTTTTTTTTTTCTCTGTTTCTTTTTTCAGTTGAAAATACAGTGTTCTCACAATATTGTATCAAAAGTTCCCAAATTTTGGAATTTCCAGTAACTGGAAAAAAACAAAACAAAAAACAAACAAAAAAAATTAAAAGAACAACAAAAACTAAAAAAAGAAATTGAAAATTGCATTTCACAATTAATGTCTCAAAACACAATAAATGCTCTCATCAACTCCAGGTTCCATTTTACTAAAATAGATCTATTTATTGAAGAACTATAATACTGTACTGTACAGTATGAAATAAATAAAATCAGGAGATACAAAATGGGCCACATAAATAAGATGTAATTTAAACCTACAAATAAAAGGATGCAACTGTGTCGTTGCAAAACGGTTTGGTGTAATACTGAGAACAAAATTGCACAAACGTCGTTGTAAACTAAAGAGCTGCTGTGCTAACAGAGAGAGCGTGCTGATCGGAGAGAGATAGAGAGAGAGACGGCTCTCCTCCAATACTGAACAGGGTTGGCACTTTAGAAACGCGCTGATTAACAGGTTTGCATATAAGGCAACAACCTTCCAAAGGCTCCATCCGTCCGTCTGTCCCGGTCGAATGGTCGTTCTCTCTCCAAACAGTCTCTTTAAGACTTGAAATCAAATGGAATACTGTTACGGTCGGTCCTTCGTGGCCTGAAAGAGTGTGTGGCGAGGGCAGAAACTCATTAAATACTGATCCCCTGCATCCCGCAGACGCTTTTTTTTCAACACTGTATAAATATACATCGGCAAATAATTCGTTATTCTCGTAGTGATTATAGAAGCGGAGTGCAATTTTTGTACAAGTTACTAGTTTGTGCTATAAATACTATGGAACACGTGATTCTTCTTCTTCTTTTTCTTTTTTAGGATGGTAGCACCACACATACTTTAGGCCTTAATACTGTACACATTTTTAAAACTTCATTTATTTTATTGTCCTCTTTTTTTTTGTTCTGTTTTTTTTTTTTTTTTTTGCATAATGCAGCTACACCACGTCCTCCGCGCCGTCCTCGTGATCTGATTTGGATTCGGTTTTGCCATCCATTGAGCTCTCGTCCATCGAGTGCTCACCGTTCTCCTCCTCATCCCTCAAGGTGTCCCCGTCCGTGTCCATGCTTTTGTTCTCGCTCTCCTCTTCCTCCTCCTCGAAGTCGTCGTCCCGCCGGCCCATCTTGACGAAGGCTCCCTCCACCTCCTTGAGTCGCTCCCGGATGCTCCCGTTCAAGCCGTCTCTCAGGATGGGCTCCCGCTCTTGGTGCTCAGGGTATCCGGGCGGAGCCATACCCTGCAGGTACGCCCGGTTCAGCAGCAGCTCCGTGGGCTCCAGGTGACCCTTCTCCCTGGCTTCTCTCTCGGCCGCCTCGCGCTCCTCTGCCTCTCGTTTGCAGTAGGAGTACCTGTGGTTCATGTGCTGCGAGTACGAGCCCGAGTGAGAGAAGCGCTTGCCGCATTTATCGCACTGATAGGGCTTCTCTCCAGAGTGCAGCCGGCTGTGCTCGATCAGATGATGCTTGTGTTTGAAGGCCTTCTTGCAGATCTGACACTGGTGCGGTCTTTTACCTGCGGAGACACAAAACGACAAAATTGCACGCCGTGAGCGAGCGGGACACGCACCTCTCTCAAACACAAAAAATAAACACCAAATAAAAGGATTCGGGTGAAAACGGGCCAAAACGATCCGTGTTTGCCTTCTCCGCTCGCCGTGTACTTACTCGGAAACATTCCCTCGCGGAAGTGAAGCGTGAAGCGGCGCAGCGCTACAACGCTGCAACATAAATAAGCCAGCGCTAGGCAAACAAACACACAGAGCTGGAGGGCGGGAACAAACAAACAGAGACGAACGCGCCGGCGGATTCTCTGTTTCTGTCGTGTGCCGCGTTACGCGTGAGGTGATCTAACGTCACGAGAGGGACAAGAGCTGAAAGAGAGGGATGACATGAAGGAAGGAAGAAAGAGAAAGAGGGAAAGAGCGAGGGCTGTGGTCAGGTGCATGAGACAAAACCCCCCAGATATTTAATAGCTGGTGTTTCTATGTAATATTTGTGATATTTCATCATGCGCCTGGCCAGTCGAGCGTCTCTCTGTAGTGACCCTGTAGCTGTCAGATATCTGAATTCACGCTCTCGGAGGTGACTAATGTTCAATATGCACATTATATGAAGTGATTTTCTCATGAAAGCACTGATAGAAAACTGTATAATTTAACAGATCATCGGACAGTAATGCAAAATGTGTTCTAGCTTAATTTTAAACATATCTAGTATCTGTGCAGAACTTCTACGTTCTGTTTGTAAAATTAATATCCATAATTATTAAAATACTACTTTTGTAATAAGTCAAATAATGTACTAGTGTTTTTTTTTTTGTTTTATTATTATTATTATTATTATTATTATTATTATTAATTTCTTTAGAGCAGACATGCAATTTATTTTATTTTAGCCCCTGAAAATCAACTATGGGGTAAACATTGCCCTTTAATTTCTACATATTACTGTAGCAAAAACTAATGTGCATGTAGTTATCATTTGTGATCATTTTGGAGGCAATACGAATTAAAGCAATCGTGTATATTGTGCTTGTTTAATGCACTTCATATTTGACATGCAACATTGTTTATGAAATACATTTATTTAAAATGCACTTTCAGATTCAAATCACTCCTGTGGCATGTTCATATATTAAATAATCAATTAAAAGACATGATGTAAATGCTGCGCTGTATTACTAAAAGTTGTTTTAGCAGTGCACATAAATGAAAGTGAATAAATATGCTTCTTTATTTTGTACAGTTAGAAAACATGCATTAATTGTTTTAGCTTATTTTTTATATACTGTAAATGTACTGCTTGCATTAATTATTTAAAATACATCATTAGGTTAAAATAAAAATGTATCTGATTCAAAAACAAATACTTAAATGGAATAAAAAAGGCAGAACAATAATTAAAATCCAATTGTTTGTGATGTATTGCCTATAGTCTGAACTTTTACACTGATATGCTATAATATTAGTAATAGTCTGAACTTTATATTTACTGTCACACAGCAGATATAACTGGTCAAGAGCTGACTGCAAACAGCACAAGAATGCATCGCCACAACACCCGAGAAAGAGAGAGAGCACAAAGACAAGAGAGAGACAGGGAAATGAAATAGTTGTATTCACGTCAGTGGATTCATTCCCATGTCCTTCCAGACTGACTGTAAACGGTGATGCAATCAAGAGAAAGAAACTGTGTGTGTGTGTGTGTATGTGTGCGCAGTTACTCTCCTCCTTTAATTCACTTTTATTTTACTCTTTTATTCACACTGGCTGATCTCTGGGATACAATGTGACCTTAAGCTCCATGTCTACAGCTGGCATGAGTTGCACATCACAATGCATCAAAACTAAATCGCTCCCATTATAATCAATGAAGCTGTCTAGAGCTGCTTTCAGCCGACAGACGCTCCGTTTGTATTTCTGAAGAGCTGCTCCAGACACTTTTTACTTCCATCCATTTGGAAAACAATTATTTTATTAACAAAACCTTATATGTGTTGGATGAATTTTACTCTAGGTTTCTGGTCTATGCCTTTTTTATTTAAATCATTTTAATCCTGTGTCAGTTTTACATGCATAAACAGACATTCTGTATTATTATTTCAAATATGTATTTTTTTTTTTATTAATTACTGTTGAAAATGATTCATTTTAATGAAAGCGTAGCCTCACATTGACAGCTGATTGGTTAAAAAAACAACAAATCCATGTGTAATGATATGGTTTCAGGCTACATTCACACAAGAAAGTGTTCAATGCTGATTTACTGCACTTCCCCAACAACTTTCACATGTTATTATATTTTATTTTAAAAATTAAATTAGCAGAACCTTTCTTCATTATTAGATCTAATACAAATTACACTGTATTGCAGTGTTTTTCGGTGTGATAACTAATATAGTAAATACACTATTGCTTTAATTTCAGGGGTAAATCAAGCAAGCAGTTATATCAACGGTTAAGCTAGACTGTCATAAAAAACAAAACAAAAAAAAACACTTACAACCTGAACAATTTACATTGAAGTAATTTAGCAAAACATTGCCCATTAATTTCATATATAAATCCATTTTTCCAAAATGAACTAAATGTGTGATGTGAATGTAGAGTGTAAAGGTCAAATGTTCACGCTCCCGTTCACTCCCAGACAATTCCAGAGATCATTCAGTCCAGCTTCTTGTTTGTTTGTTTGTTTGATTGATTTAGTGCAATGTCAGTGTCATGTTTTTGCCACATTAATTACATTTACAAATCCTCTCACTGACTGTCAACAGGAGAGAAACATGTTAGTTTCTACTAAAAAAGGAAAAAAAGAAAACATGATTAAGGTAGTGGAAAAAGACAGAGCGAAAGAAAGAAAGCAAGAAGCAGCGTGAATATTCTGGAGTTAGACAGACAGTTATTAAATGATGGTGTCTAGAACAGTATATATACCTGTGTGTTCATATTTGTGTCTGAGGAGGGAACTGCTCTTCTGGAATGTTTTGTCGCAAAGGTCACACGCGTACATACCACTTTCTGTTTTCTTAATCTTCTTCCTGGACAGACAGGCCTCGGGGTCGGCCATATCATCTAGACTGCTCAGATAATCTGCCGGCCCGTCAAGAAGCTCGCTCTGGAAAGAGACGGCGATCATTAGCTCCTTGAGTTGATTATTATTTCTAATGTCATCACACAAAGCAGGTTCAACAATATTAAAAATAGCAAATCACAAAACTGCTGTTACTTACAGTCATGATCGAGTACAATTCAAAATCGAATTAAATAGATTAAAAGCAACATAATCGGATTATATAATGCATTCATATTTTTTAATAATTTATAATGAAAAATATTTACATTAAACTGTATTTTTTAATTCTTTTCTGAAAATCTATTTTACACCCAGATAAAACAGACAATAAATTGTAAACAGAGAATGTGCTTGCGTCTATTGATGCATTTTCTATATTTTAAAATAAAAATATTAACATCTAAATATGAATAAGATATGCATTTCTCAGCTAAAACTGGAGTAGCAGTCACATACGAATTAAACATTAAAATGTTTGCGACCTGAAAAAAAAATCATGTAAAGGCAGGATATTGCAAATGAGGCCTTTCTCTCTTCTTAATCACACCTTATTCCATATATTTGCATTCAAATTTGGTTTAATTTCATACATGAAAGGGTGTTAGCGCAGTATTTATCTGAGCAGAGATTACCCCGATAGGCTTAAACTTAAATTAATGGGGAAAAAATATTATTACATTAGAAGCTAATAACAATAAGAAGAGAGTCTTAGGGAATATTGCCACAGTCTTCTAATTTCAAACGGTAATGATTACATCAAGAGGGGCACAAAATGGCCAAAACTGCAGCGGCGATGCCCTCATTAAGGACAGCCGGCTCTGGACTGACAATACTTCTGTGCACTCTCTTTTAAAAAGCTCTGTGCTATCGTTCTGCAATCAATTTGAGCTAAATGCCCTTAGCTGTATTTTTTAAATCTAATTTAATAACTTAGAATAGGAAACATTATTAATACTTTTTTATCAGAATGGTTTCCCCGATGTTAAACAGCCCTCAGCGCTGAGCTGTAATGAACATGGGGAGTGTGCATTATTAATCTTTATGCTCAAGCTCATTTCGGCTTTTCTCGTTGTAGAATTACAGGGGAAAAAAAGGAGCAAAATGAAAAAAAGGGGCAGAAATGAAGAGATACGTCTAAGGTTCACTGACTCTCTATGTCTCTGATGTTTCTCACACCTGAGATGGGAAAAAGAGCAGCGGCGCCACAGGCACGTCTACACCGAACACCTGACACTTTGACGTTTAGCTGTACTCGGTGTCTTGGATGAGCCACTCAAGAACTGGCAACATAACTGTCACCGCTAAAAAAAGAAACAGCGTATGGTACTAGAGGCATCGTCGTCTACCACAGGAACCGCCGTTCTCTTTCATTGCCTCACCCGCCGCTGGGCGTGAGGTGAGCTCCCCTCTCCCAGTCTGAGAGGCTTTTAATTAGTGTCTGAATGAAGCTGAGCGCCACTCACCAGAGGGACAAAAAAAAAGAAACACGAGCCCTGAGAGTTTATGAAACAGAGTGTCCGCTATTTACCTGGAACCCTGGCTTCCGCTGGTATTTTCTCCTTTGCTGCATCTCGGCGAAGCTGGCCGCCCCCGCCGCATATGTGTAGGCCATGTTAGGCAAGAAGCTTATCTGGTCGAGGCTTGGGTAGGGTCTCAGCCCCGGGAGGCTGGCTTGCACCGGGGGCATATACGTGGGGGGTGGAAATGCGCTTTGGGGCGGCAAGGAGGTGTACAGGGGTTTGGCAGCGAACGGGTTTAAACCAAACATTGGACTCAAGCTTTTGTCCAGATTGTTGTTTGCATTGGGGCTGCCAAACTCCTTCTTGGACAGATAAGCCAAGTTGAGCGGCTCGTCTGTGTGCTCCCGGGTCATCGCGACGTGGTTATGGTCAGTGGGGGTGCTGTTTAGCTTGGGTCGGCTTTTCACAGTCAAGATGTGCTTTGGCTCCTTCATGAGCTTTGGCAACGAGAGGTCGAGAGGTTCAGCCTGCAGGTCCTCGGAGGTGAAGCTGTTGGGTGTATAAGAGCTAGTGTGGGAGTTTTTGGAAGAGGCAGACGACAGGTTCAGAGGAGATGGTGTGTTGCTTCGGGAGTGGTCCAGCTTATCCCCCAGCGACTTGTGGTTAGAGAACTGCGGGGTTTTGGAGAGCCTGAGTGGGGTGTCGCAGTTGTTCATGTTGTTATGAAGCTCGGGTATTGAGGGTGATGTGATGCGGTCCGTCCCTTTGACCAGGGACATCGAAGAGCGGATGCCTAACGAGTCTTTAGTGGGCGTGTGAACAGAGACCGGGTGACCAGACTCCACATGGTTCCTGTCTAAAGGAGGAGTCCTGGAGTTTGCGTACTGAAAGACTTTCCTTTGCTCAAACCACTCTTTCACGAACTCCTGTGGAAGGCCGACCGCTATGGAGATTTTCAGTAGTTCTTCTGAGTTGGGCTCCATGTTCATGGCGAAATAGGCTTTCAGCACTGACATGTGGTCCTTGTAGGGACTGATCGGGCCGTTGATGCCTTTCTCAGGGATGATGGAGGGGTGCAAGAGGCCATGTTTCTCAGCAAACAAGCCGCTTTTGTTGGTTGAGGCGTTCTGAGTGGGCTGAAGCACGGCTTTGATCTCCTCATTCATCTTGCAAAGGTAGCGCTCGTGCTGGTGCAGAGGAATGGGGCCTGGGAAGGTCTCTTTGCAATACTGGCAGGAGAACGGTGTAAACATTAGATTATTATTCTCATGCGCTTTGTCATCTATACCTAAATCTAGCATATGATTTGCCTTCTCTTTCTTGATATTGCTAATTTGCCTCTTAGAGTCCATGGTCAAGCTCTGAAGGCAGGCTTTGGCTTCGTTGACCTTCTCAAGTGTGTAGTCTATGATGCTCTTGGTGGCACCGTTGTGATTGATGAGTGGAAGAGTGTTCTGGGGTCCACCGGGAGAAGTCAGCGCTTGTTTCTGTTCCTCTATGTGGGAACCCAACTCCTTCATGTAAGCCTTCAACTTGGAGATGTCCTCTGGCTTGCAGTCCATCTTTTGCCGACAAACTGTGTTGTCCACGATCTGCAGGACCTTCTGTACCTCGCTCAGGTTGTTTCCCAGTGATGGGTATCCTAGCATTTGCCCCTCCATCCCCAAGCCCAGGTGCTGAAGGGGACTCTGGGAGTTATGAACGCCCAGTGGGCTTCCTCCCCTCACTCCACCATTCAGAAAGGGGCTGCCTGTACCGTAACCGTGAGAGGCCATCATCAGCTTATAGTCATTGAAGTCCAGTGGTTCAGATTTGATGTTGAGGTGGTTGGACTGGTCTTGCAGACCGAGGTGTTTGCCGTTCTCCAGTTTGTGTCGTAGCTGCGAAATGGCTGTGTTTGTAGGGGAGGACGACGCAGAGGTCGGAGATGAACCCGTCTTCAGATTGTTCCTCACCCTGCCGTTGATGGCGATCAGTCCGATGCATTTCTTACTACTGATGTGTGAACTGTAGGACCCGGAGTGCGAGAACCTCTTCTTACAGTTTGGACATTCGTATGGCTTCTCACCTGTGGTGAAGACAAACAAAGAATTTGATCAAATCAAGAAGCGAGAGATGTTCTTATTGACCCAAAGCAATGAGCGCACGCCCTCTTTCCGTCTAATAAAACTTCTTTATTGAAGAGATGACAGAGAAACAACCCATTCATTCGGATGCAGAATCAAGAACAGTCTTATCTAAGGCAACGCATTATGAAAGAAAAGAAAAGGACGTACCACTGTGTATTCGCAGGTGCTCCTTTAGATGGTGCTTGTATTTGAAGGCCTTGCCACATTCAGTGCATTTGAACTTGCGGTTGCCAGAACCCTGGTTGAGAATCTGGTGCTGTGGATGAGAAAATATTCACATGAGCTTCTCCTGCACAAACACACAACAGGCAAGATTTCAGTGAATAATTTCATGATGGGCCAAATGGCTCCCGTTGTAAAGCAGCATCTTGCTTTGGTTGGGTGCATTTGAGCAGCGATAACAGAGCATCTCATACCTTTTCATTTCCTGACTCTAGAGCCAGAAATGCTGCATTGGCAGTGAAAAAACAACAACAAAAAGAATCCTATTTTTAAGACTTTTCCCCTCATTAGGGAGGCAGAAATGATCCACTTCATCTAATTTAGCATAATCGTTCCGAATAAATCACCCGTATTTAACCAACACATCCTTCAGATACCTGCGCAAAGAGTTCATTACGCAAAAAGGTGGGCTTGTATAAATGTTGCAATTTCATAATTGGACACAAATTTGTAGGCTGTTTAGAGGCTTCAAACGTCTCTTTAATAATGCGTGAATGCGACTTGTAGGCAGGCACTTCATTTGCTGTTCAAAGGTAGAACATGAGCACTGCGCCCCTCGCATTTGCAATTCAAAGCAGAGCCTCGAAAATCAAAATATAATAACAATAACAACAACAATAATACGGGCGTCAGTGCAGAGAAGCAGAGAGCGCACCAGGCGAGCACAATTAATTCATAGTGGGAGGTGAGTATGTCGAACGGGCAGAGGAACACAAAAGGCCTGTGAGCGCCGCCCATGATAGGCTCCGACAACTGGTGGGGAGAGAGAGGCCCGCATTCCGCTGGAGACAGATGGCATAAAGCACAGGACACAGGGAGGATTGTTCAAACAGCGGCAACCTTCAAACATCAAGCAGGGAGCCGGGCGGCCCACGGCGGGGAGGGACCCCACCATTCGCTCATATGTTGCTGAGTCGCATAAACAAACAGCAACAGCTGCTTTACGCCCCCCACCTTCCCTCTGAGGATGGAGGCAGATTTTGGTCCCGCCATCATCCTCGATGTGATACAGTCACTCCCTCGTCCTAATTGTGACTGGCAGCAGCGAGAGGAGAGGGATCTTTCCGCCCGGCGTGATGCACTTGCGCTAAGTGTGTCAAGCATGATGTGGGCGGGGCATTTGATTTGCATGTTTTTGGGCTTTGCAAGGATCGGTAGACATCATGGACGGGTTTCAACGGCCATCTTATTTTTCAGACAAACGGCAACAGGAAAGTCTTTCGAGATGAAGCACACAAACAAAGACCAACAAATAGGAAGTAATTTGTGGATTAGAGAAGTCACGGGTGCAGAATGGGCCATCTGTTCATGTTTTGAGCGGCTCGTGGCATCAGGTGAAGAAGTTGGCAGCTCGTGGTGTATCAAATCATTCTGTTCTACTCAGAACGTCAGGTCTGAGAGATAAAAGAGCTGCTGGACTTCATCTCCATTGATTACAGGAACGATTCTGATGTCACACTGCACTTTGAGTCATAAAGATGTGGTTCGGTCTCTAGAGAGATCAGTGTCGCTTTGCTTTTTACCTGCTTTACTTGCCAGTAGAGAGACAGGGAAATGTGTCTTATATTTGCCACAACAACCCATTCAATGTGTGTAAATAATGCTGCGACAGATTATTAAGAGAAAAAAACGGCTCACGTTTATCATCCACGCACTTGGAAATGATGATGTGTTACTCTGTCACCGCAGAGAAACTGATTTTTAAAGAACATAAAATAGAAAACCTAAAGAGCGGATACAATTTCGAAATTGGAAATTAACACAGTCATTCGATCGTGAATATAAGACTGCAGAATCATATCAGAGCAGGCCATCAAAAAACCATTTAGACCTCAATTAAGGCTATAACCATTAAAAGATCTGCATCTTCAAAATGCCATGAAAAATTAATAATGATTGCCAATCAAAATGATATCTTTTCTCCGAGGGAATACAGCACATTAGATAGAGAGCTGGAGCAAGGCGTAGAGAGAGAGAAGAGAGAGGGAGGAAGTATGGCTCACCTGATCTCGTCCTGGCTTGTGTGTGGCCATATGTCTCTCCAGCTGAGTGCGGTAAGCAAACGTGTAGCTGCACAGAGGGCAGGCGAAGTTCTCTTCGTTTTTCTCGTGCCGGTACTTGATGTGTTCCTTTAGGGAAGTCAAGCGTTTGTAGCCCCGGTCGCAGTAGGGGCAGGTCAACAGTTGGGCGAAAGCATCTGGAGTTCCAGGTGGCAGGTCTGCAGCAGAGAGAGAGGGGCAGCGGGCCAAAAGGTCAGCAAATCAATGGCAGCGAATGGGCACTGTGCCCAGGGTGGTACGAGGAGGTATCTGTACAATCTGCTCCACTGTGTGCCGCCGCCGAAGTTGGCACTGCCACGCACACACGGACTCACGCCAATGCATGAACACACACAGTAGGTGCGTTTCGGATTCACACAACTCTTATGTGATGGAAGAAATATAACACATTCATGTTTTAAACTATTTTCCACTCCTAAAGTGGGAACATACTAGCGACAGACAGATATGTTAGCTAGGCTGAGAATTAGGATGACGTTTGGCCTTTTTAGCGTGATGCCACTGTCCAAAAATGTAAAAATACATGAGATGGTCAATGTTGGGAATGCAGAAATTATTGTGCAAATTTTAAACAGATTATGAAATCTGAATATATATATGTACTAAATTGTGTCTTATTTATATGATAATTGCAGTTAGCCACCCCTGGTCTGTAGATATTAATTAACATGTTTACTATTAATATAAAAACATTTGTTATCCTTTTACTTGAAACCTTTATATTAGTGCAGTCAAACAATTTATTGTGATTGATCACATCCAAAATAAAATCTTTGGTTACATAATAAATGTGTACATTTTATTATGTATATATAAATAAAACGACATGCATGCATATATTTAAGGAAAAGGTTATGTTTATATATTACTAATTATTACTAAATATAAAATAAAAAAATATATAATATAAATATAAATATTAAAATATAAATATATAAATAAAATTTAAATATACAAATGTGTAAATGTAAATATTTTCAACATGTATACTGCATGTGTGTATATATATATATATATATATATATATATATCAATACACACAGTACATACATATGTTACGTACAAAAAACTTTTATTTTGTATGCGATTAATCACGATTAATCATTTATCATAAAAGCTTTTTTAAACATCAGTCATGCCTTATAAAGCACGTCATAGTGTATTACATGATACATTTTAATTCTTACCTATTTATTTATTTATTTTTTTATACCTTTTGAATGCATTAAACAATGTATTGCAAGAAATGTGCAAATATTTGGTTATCATTATTTCTGAATGCATTAAGGCATGTGTTACCAAACATTCCTATATTAAAAACTGTATTTGTGTTGGTTCTGTGCAGCTTATGGTAACATTATGGTTTTGTATATGGGTCACCACTTGGTGTCCAAAATTAAATGGGTGTCTGGGAGCCACAGAACTGGCCTTGGCTTCTTTGGATTGTGTCGGAATAAAGTGCTACTAACGCTAACCGGCTAAAAGCAGTTGTGTAAACCTGGCGTTCAGGGGCCAGTTGTGTTCTTTCTGTTGTAATCACTTCTGGTGGCTCGCACGTCTAATTTTTCACACGTTCTTCATAAGAGAGGTATGCAGCGTAACGCGCCCTGGCTGCCCCCCTCGGGACGGGAAATTTAGGGTTTATGATTTCACCACTCGGACAGCTGCACCTCGCTCTAAAGGTAAACACTCCGGCATGCAGCCAATCAGACGTCGACAACAGCTGCCCGACATTCTCACCGTTCTCCTCATGTCCGTTGGCTTCGGGCGTGGCGAGGCGGGAGCGGGAGAGCTCCTCCGGTGCCTCGGGGTAGATGATGGCTGTGTCTCCTCTCTGGAGGTATTCGGCAATGCTGACCACATGACTTTCACTGTCCACCAGTTTACGCTTCGCGAAGAAATCCTCAAACTCAGTGGCGCAGTGAACGCTCTTTACTGGAAACACACACACAGAGAGAAGCACCGTTTAAATAAAACCTTGTGTGAAAAATATGGTGCACTGGAAGGTGACGGAAACACGCGGCAGAGGCTGTGATAAAAAGAACGCAGCAACATTAGAGAAACGTTCTGGGAGGGATACGTCTAAATTACTGCCTTATCTAGCCACCTAATGGCCACTAAAATAAGAAATATGAGTTAATCTAACAGGAGAACCATTGGAATTGTGGAAAAGCTTTTAACGATAAACCCTTTCTTCTTTTTTTAAATGTATTAGTCAGACAAGGAGAAGAAACGAACGCTGCAATCCCAACATCATCTCCTAGATCTCTAATCAAACTCCTAACTAGGTGGATTCTGATAATTACATTAAAAATGAGAGGATTTTGCCAACGGGGCTGAGGCTATGTGTTTTTTGGCTATCGAAAATCATTATGATCACAAATCAAATGTCTTTCAAATCTTTAATGTTTCGCAAAGACGGCAGTGAGATTAAAAAATAAAAAAGTTTTGATGAAGATTCTCATGAAAAAAAAAATTAAATAAAACCTTTGAATCTAAAGGTTCAGAAGAGATCTCAGTGTCCTTGGATTTGCCAAAATATCACAGCAATAAAATAATTTGAGCTGCTCCACATTCATTATAAAGCTCTGCACTTTTACTGGATAACAGCTAGTCACTCATTTGTAAATCTTAGGAGAAACATCTGAGAACCAGAAGAAACATCAGTATTGAGCTGTGAAAAAACAAAAAAAAACAATAAAATTTGCTCTGGGAGGTGCTCAGATGGAAAATTAGTGTATGTACAAAACAGACACAAAGACAGCATCATAATTGTTTCTCCACATCATTTCTCTACAAGAGCAGATACAGGAAACCGAAGGTGTTTTTTACGTTATTATGTAACAGAATATTATCTAACGGAGAATAAATAGCTCTCCTCTGTTCGTCAGACAAGTTAAATATTACAGCTGAGAGACAAGGCATGTTCGGCTCGAGTTTTATCAGCTACCTTTTAATTAGGATGAGCTTGTGTAAGGAACAAACTCTGCACTGAGGTTTGTCTGACAGTAAACATTTTATCGTCTCATTTGTGCAAAGGTCGAGCCGCTGGGCTGTGTCGCTGTCAAAAATGTCTTGAAAATGTCAGAGCCGGCAGCCCTTTAACGTTATTTAACAGAGCAAATGATTTCCCTCCTCTCTCATTACTAGACCTGCCTCACTATCATTCACATGAACACGCGTGAGCCCGACAAATGAACACGTTTAGCTCCTCGCTGCTGTGGGTTTTGCGGCTTACATGATCTAAACAAATCGAGTTTGCTCACAAATTAGATTTTGGCCTAAAATGCGATTTGGGGAAGTTCTCGCTCGCAGAAGAAAGTGCTCTGAAGTCGATGTCCTGATGTTTTTTCTTCCGCTCCCGATGCTTGAGCCGAGAACGGCCCTCCCTGCAGAGGAGGATCGTGGGCCACGCCGCCGAGACATTTATCTCTGGAGTGTGTGTCTAACATTAGAAAGCTTTATTAAAACTACACATCCTTCCTCCTGAACTACATCAGCAATGACAGCTCATACACGGCCTACTGGTGTTTCATATAAAACAAACCCTAGTGTGTGTGTGTGTGTTTGTGTGATGTCAGAGAGCTTCAGCGAGAAAAGTGCACCATTCCCATGAAGCACTGTGAACGATGCGATTCAATCTCTCAAAATACTTTATGATGAATCAATGGTTTTTAATTCCATCTGTAATGCTTAATAGTTCTATTAAGCACACAATCTTGTCTTTTTATCAGATTTCTTTTTACTTTCAAATAAAACCTTATAATGTTTCAATTTTCTTTTAAAATCTCTGTGGGGAAAAATGAAGGGAAAAACTCTTCTGGAAATAAGTGGCCAAGGCTAATGCACTCTGTATTAATACAGTAAGTCAACATGGTCACACGACTCACCTGTACCGTTCCCAACCGGCTCTAAAGCGGCATCGGGCCCCATGGTGTCATAGTCTCCCTTCAGCTCATCTGTAAAAGAGAGACAGACAGCAGAGGAGAGTCTATTAGCTCACTGACACACTGCATCTGGACAGAAAACATCTTGTTCTGCGTCTCATGCAGGACTCAAAATGACCCACTTATTTACACTGACAACAATCACGCGAACACACGGAGCAGAGCGCACTGGGAAACAAGAGAGAGCAAACTCAGAGATCAGCTCAAGAATGTTCCATCCACCTGAACAAGCAAACAGAGCGAGAGAGAGACAGAGAGAGAGACACAGAGAGAGAGAGACACAGAGAGAGAGAGAGGGAGGACAGTCTTCTGATCTCCAGTGCACTGATCCGCAGCTGCTCCGTGTCTCTGGCACACAAACCAAACACACGGACTCTAATTAAACCACTGACATCATGAGAAACTCAAACGCAGAGACACATCAACTCTGCATTAAACATCATCACTCTCAGTTCAGTTATCAAGGGTTCACCTGCTATTGCAAGGGACCTGAGGACATGTATTAATAATACAAATCAAATCAAATTTGATCACCTTTCCTATGGTGATTCCTGTCTGCACAGCAAATGTCAACATACACTTTTTAACATAAGTATATATACTGTACTACAAATATAAATGCACTTATATAAAAAATATGCATAAAAATATAAAATAGAAAGTGATAAATACATCAACACCATTTATAATTTATATATTGCAATTTATTCCAACAATATATATAAAACAAATGTAGTGAAACTATATTACAATATATTTTTTTAAAGCAATACATTTAAAATAACAAATTAAAATGTTTTTACAATAATAAATATACTAATACCAAAACATAATTATAATAATATATTAGACTATAGTATTAATTTTCAATTGTTCTTATTATTATTCAGATTTTTTTCTTTTTTTCACTTCTACTGGAACCCTCAGTTCAGATTCTTCTTTTCTCTCCCTGTTTCTATCAGTTTTACTATCGGTGTTTCGGGGGGACAGGGGGCAAATATTCCAGTAGGAGGTGAGCTAGTCCTCCTCAGTTTGGAGAGCCGAGGGAGTTGTGCTCTCGTCTCAGGCTGATAAATCAGTTCGGAGGTGCTGGGTGAGTAAACAGGCCTCTGAAGGAAACCAGTGTTGAATCTATTCCTCGATGATTTCACTCCATCCATTCAGTTTACTCTCAAAACATTCTCGTCTGTATGGGTCGTTAGCATGCTCTGTGAAAACATACGGCTCCCGTATGAACCTCCTGACTCTCTGAGGTCCTCTGAAAAATCCGAAATGCAAGAGAAGGTTGAAAAAAAACACAGAAAGACAAGGGCAGGGAGGAACGCAGGTGATTTATTTAAAGACTGTGATAACAATGTCACACACTAGTGAGGGGCATTATGGGACATGTGAGCGAGTCAAGGACGACACCAACGCAGCAATCTGACTGACCGGAGCAAACAGACAAGAAAAGAGCGAGGGAGAGCGCTTTGGGCTTATCTCAGGACAGAGCTATGTGCTGAGGTACCAGTGCAGACTCTCCGGCACCAAACGCGAGAAAAAACACAGAGACGCAGAAGGAAAGTGCCCACAAGTTTGGAAAGAGTGCACAAAAGAGAGAAAAAAGAGAGAGAGAGACTTTGGCGTCTTCCTCTGGAGCTAATGAACGTCACCCCAGCAGCACAGAAACATGGCCGTGGTTTTATCACAACACACACACACACACACACACATCATGGAATTGCAACACAGCGGAACTCACAGACATTCCGGCTCCAAGGGTTTATCAAATTAAAGGAATGTTCTGGGTTCAATATGAGTTAAGCTCTATCAACAGCATTTGTGGCATCATGTTGAACATAATAACAACAAATATATCACTGGCTATCAACGTACACTTTAAAACTTGTTTACTTCATACTCAAATATATACAAGAACTGTAATTGCAAACACAATACTATTGGTTTAGAGTGGGGCGGGGTTATCATTGTTAACGAAAAACAAGCTATCTAAAACAAAATCATTGTTAAAAAACCATCATGGTACATTTTTTTTATGGTTTTTCTCAATTTAGGTAAAGTACTAAAACAACTAAAACCATAAAAAAAAACATTTTTCTGAGAGTAAAATTGTGAACTTTAAATGAATAAATAAACGCACACAAAAAAATAAAAAATATATATATACCATAGCAGTAATATTTAACCACATCGTAAGACCACGTTAGGTGTTATTTTACTCTCATATGTAGCAGCGGAAGTGGGTTTATAAAAGTGGCTGGCCATGATTCCCATTTCTGTGGTACTCTATGGCATCTCAAACCGTTGGGGTCATGAAAGGGGTCATTAGTTCAAAGACATGTGAGCAATCCTGGACTAAACACAGCCGAAAACGCTTGGATTCTCCGAACCGCTGTAAATAATGAAGCCGACTGCTCTCCTGAAGGAAAATCAGACTTCATAGTATTCCTAATGCCACTATCCCAGCTTTTTTTGGGACGTATTAAATTTTTAGAGTAGCGAACGCCCCCTCTTTCTCTCGGCTCTGTGCACAGCTAGTTCATTAGCAGAAATGAATAGCGAAGAAGTGCTCATTTAGATGGTCTGTCTTCCATGGGCTCTCACACTCCTATGTTTCTGTCATACGCTTCTAAGAATCATTGACTCTTATTACACATGTAAATGGCTATCATAAAAATAAAAATTTCATTTAAGATTCTTAATGACTTGAGCAGCAGCCTGGCCTCCCTTAATGATTACCTCTCTCCCTCATTAAGAGTATTTATCTCTCTGCGTCTCTGACTGCGCCTCCCGCACCAATGATGCTTGCAGGAGGAAAGCGGGAGCCACGTTTACACGGACATGCGACGCTCTGCTATTACTGCAATTACCAATCATGCTCTGCAAACTGGGCCGAAAGAGCCTCCGACGATTACAGGCAGAAACGGGTCTCATGCGATAATTAAAGAGAAGTGTTCTGCTGTAGTTGTACTGGAAGTGAGAGCACGCTTCAACAAAAAATCAGGGAAAACATACAGAGGAGAGAGGCGTGTCCGATAAAGAATGTGTGTGTCTAATGGGTGGTGGGCGTGTCTATGATATGAGGGGGCGTGTCTTAGAGAAGGTGTACGTGTTCAAAAGAGAAGAGGGGGGTGTTTAAGATAAGATGGGTGTGTCTACAATGAAAGTGGGTGTGTCTAAGAGAAGGTGTGGCTGACTAAGTGATGAAGGGTGTGTCTAGGAGGAGATGTGAGTGACTAAGACAGTAGAGGTATGTCTAACAGAAGTAAAGTCGGGGTGTTTAAGATAAGATGGACGTGTCTAAAAGGAAAGAGGGTTTGCCTAAGAGAAAGTGTGAGTGACTAATAGATGAGGGGTGTGTCTAAAATGAGAGAAGGTGTTTCTAAGAGAAAAAAGGGTGTGTCTACGAGAAGATGTGGATGTCTAAGATGAGAGTGTGTGTGTCTACGAGAGGAGAGGTGGGTCTAAAAGGACAGAGGGTGTGTCTAAGAGAAGGATAGGTGTGTCTAAGTAAAGATATGCATGGCTAAGAGAGGAGGGGGCATGTCTAAGAGTTAAGATGGGTGTGTCTAAGAGAAGAGAGAGTGTGTTCAACAGAAGAAATGCATGACAAAGGAGGAGGGGGACATGTCTAAGAGAAGATGGACAGGTCATATGGAAGTAACTCACCGGTACCATCGACTGACGCACTCAGCAAGTCGTTTTCGTGCCAGACGTTCTCTATTCCACTGTCCTTCATATCATCTTCATCATCCACAGTCTTCCTCAGCAGTGTGTGACTCAGGGTCGGAGAGGGCGGAGCCACAGACTCATGATTGACGAGGCTGACTGGACTCCCCGCCCCATTGAGCAAGCCGTCCTCCTCCGACACCAGAAGCCTGTCCTCTTCTTCCGTCTCTGATCCGGTTTCTATAACGTTCTCATATTCCAACACTGTCAAAAAGCACATATACAAACAGATGATCAATATTACAGATTATAAAGTTATCACTGAGCTTGTGCATGCACGTGACTCTATGAATGAGCATTATACCCCTCTGGGAGGAGTTAATAAAGGAAGACCTTCGATGTAGATTTATATTTAGGTTCATCTGTGCATTGTTTAGCTTTGGTAAGCAGGAGTATGCCAGCGCGCGCACACACACACACACACACACAAAGCGCAGTCTATCTTAACATTCCCCTGTGGACAAAAAGATTACACTAGGCATATCTGTTCCTAACATGATCTTTGGCTAATCCACTGGTCTGCACTTGCCTCCCGAACAACTGCACAACAGGTGCAAATTAAAATGAAAACGGTGTATGTGTGTGCGTATGTGACCTGGGCTGAATACCAATTGACAGGGGAAACAAAACCTTTTCAAGAGGTGTGACCACAAGGGTTTAGGCAAGTTCAGACTGAGTAATGCTCTCTGTGAGAGAAAGAACCCAAGAAAAAAGACAGAGAAAGAGGGAGGGAGGACATAAGAATAGAAAAGAATAAGTGAGACATTCAGGCTTGATGTGTGGTCCAGATATACCTTCAACACATTTACATTCAAAACACCCTTCACACGCCCAGTGACCGGACACAATATTTCTAGACGGAACACTTCCATGAGTCTGACCGCAGAAAAAGTCGCTTTTGGAGCGATAACATGGGCTTCGTATCAGCCACTTTACCCACATGCTCACAAATCAGAAACACCCCTATTTAAAAGGATTCAAGTAACAAAAGATTTCTATTTAAAAATAAATGCTGTTCTTTTGAACTTTTTTATTCAACTGTGTTTTCAACATTAATAAACATCAGAAATGTGTCTTGAGCATACTGTATTAGACTCCAATCTATTATTTAAACTCAGATTCGGTCATATTTTTAAAAATATATACAGCTATTTTTTACATTTAAATAACATTTTCCAATTTTTACTGTATTTCGATCAAGCAAATGCAGCTAGAAGAGACTTCTTTCAAAAACATCTTCACCAACACCAAACTTTTGAACGGTAGTATACATTTAAAAACCTTCTGGCCATCACATCAGAGGAGGCATCTGGATGTTAAAAGAAGTTCTCAAAATGAGCGAGCATGCGTTCATGAACAGGTTACGAAAAACGGCTAAGAAGAGAGACAGAAGGAGAGAGACAGAGAGAGAGAGAGACAGCGCTTCCACAAAGTAGAAATGACATCTTGAGAAGTTAAAAACAAAATCCATCAACTTTGTACTCGCTGCTGGAAGACTTGAAAAGGCCGATAAATAATGATGGGTTGGGTGGAACTTCAGATGGAGTAAAAACTCTGGAGCGAGAGCATTGTTTGGCTGACAGACAGCCTATCACACGCCGGTATTGTGCTCTTCAACACAATAATTCCAACCTGCTAATGTCACGGCAGCCATTACAGTGATTCCTCACCTCATCTCTAATCAGTCTTTTGTGTTTCCAGAGTGCAGACACAAAGAAACGATAATGTTTACTTGCCGGCTAAGTTCTCCTCTGATGACACTCTCTATTCGTCGGCGTCTTCTGCGAGTGTCAAAGGGAACAAAGGCGATTACGGCTGCCATTCTGGCGCTGAAGCTACCTGCTCCTCTGCTTTTGATTTCAAACAAATAAAAGGAACATCTCTCACTCCGATGCCACAGATAATTAAAATGACATTCCTAATTGCCCCAGTCACCGTTAATGTTGGGCTTAACCTACGCGCCGCTCGCAGACAGGCCTGTCATTTCTGCGGCTGATAATCGCAGGGCCGTGCGAGATGGTATTGATTCCGATGGCCGCTTTCTCCACGCAAACACACACTTAGACGACTACAAAACCGAGGAACTTCTTTAAAGACGTTGAACGTGTGACAAACTATCTGCACTCTATGACTATTAACGCAAAAAAAGCTCATATAAAGGAGTCTCTTCTGCACAGTTGGAAATCAGTCACAGAAAAGTGATGTAAAATGAATTCAGGGTTAACCTACATCGAAAGAATAAAGACAGAACAAAAAAGTGTTCATTGAAATGAAATGTTATCTAAAGTAAAATAATAATATAAAAAATAAATTAATAAATAGTGCTGGGCAACGCATCCAAAATAAAAGTTTCTGTTGACTTAATATATTTGTGTGTGTTGTGTACAGTGTAAAAAAATAATAACATGCATGTACTTATATAAGTTATATATACTTATATATTCATCTAATTCACTAAACTAAATCAGATAACATGCACACAAAGATACCAAAACTTCTAAATATTAACAAACCTCATATGGTGTATATGGTTTAACACCCAATAGCATTAATGAAACATCAGTTATGCAAATAAAAAGATCATTTTTATATCCCTCACCTCAACTTCCTGTTTCAAAAGGAAATGTGTCATAAAACTCTGCTCATCGAACCACAAGTGCTGTCCTTTTGTCTCTTTCAGCAAAATCTGTTTAAAATCCAATGTCTCTCAAGTCAACTGCATAAAGGCATCAAAATGAAGCCAGAAGCACAGGCAGAGAAAAACAAAGTGTCCTGCTTTCCTCTCCTCTCTGAATCCAGTAATCCCCACGAGTCTGAGGAGTCTAGTGCCTCTGAAATTCCCAAAGTGCATGCTCCAGGGTGGCCTTCTCTCGCTGCAGCACGAGCCCAACCTGAGGGCCTCTCAGCGGTCAGACGGTAGAGGAGCCCTGAGACGAGCCTGTGGCCCTGACGCTGCGTGTGTGTGTGTGTGTGGAGGTGACAGACCCCCGCAGGTAAACCTACACACTGCGCTCGAGTCGTCAGGGCTAATGGGAGGAGACATCAACCGTGCTGAAGATAACCGGCCCTCCACATGCTGCCTCACACATGCAGATCACCTGAAAACCTCCGGCATGACTGCTTCAGCTCCAACAACACATATAAACGCTCATATCTCCCTTTCACTTCACATAATCTATAAGTGTAATGTTTTTGGCTACAATTTACAACGAGGTTCAATTTGACATTTAACATTAGTCAAGCACATTAGTTAATGTGAACTAACAATGAAAAATACTCTTAAAGTATTTAGTTCATGTTAATTAGAAGTCATATCTCTTAACTTTAATTACTGGACTAGAGCTACAGTAACATGAATTAACAATGAACAGTTGCCATTTTATCTAATGTTAACAAAGATGAATAACTGTTGTAACAAATGTACTGCTCTTTAGTTAACACACACACACACACTAACGGGAGCTTATCGTACACGATTTTATTTAAATATTTAACTAATTTATAAATAAATATTTTTTATCTCAACAAGAACTCTTTTTTCCTCCGGAAGCAATTTGCAACACATATTTATTAATTTAATTAATTATCATTAATATTATTATTTTTTGATTAATATCTGTTTTATTAATTATTGATTCTACTGGTATTATATGAATAATTTATTTGCAAAAGCAGATATAGTTTTTCTATTATGTTATCATGTTTTTATTGTGTTAGTTTGCTAACCTAGTCAATATGAACTCTTATGCAACCCCAAAGGACCATTTTATTGCTCAAAGGCTCACAAGACGAGATCTCAGTGCATCTCAACTTAGTCTCTTCTTTATCTAATATTAAAACGCAAATGTTTCACATAAAACTGCAAGACCATACAGATTCAAAATGAATTCAGAGAGCAGTTAAAATCATTTGAGATCTCATTTTAAAGAGTAGACAGGTGTGAGATTACAACAGTTTTCTCAGGAGAAGCATGATTTGTGACTATAATGCTTATTAAAACAACAACCCTTTTTTTTTTTTTTTGTATTTTGCAAGCTTGCAAGTTGTTTGCTTGTATGTCCATGAACTGTTTTCATATGAAGCTCTTCCAGACTGATATGGGGGTTTTGGGGAAGCCATGCAACGCCTCAAGAAAAAAAATAAAGAGTGAAAGAAAGAGAAAGGGAGCGAAAGACGAAAGGGGGTGGTGTGGTGAAGAGAAAGGGACAGAAGGGCAGCAGCCGAGAGCGAACAAAAGACGAGTGAAAGAGTGAAGCAGCTTTGAGAGGCCAGTGAATGGAGAAACTCAGCGATGTGTAAAACAACTCCTGTGTCTGTGTGCGGATCCAGGACGGCCCGAGCGGGTGTGTTTCAGGAAGGGGGTGGATATGTTCAATAATTTCTTCCGTGAGGTGACCACAGTAGCCAGACTCTAAGTGAATTAAAGTCCCATTTATTTTGCAGGGCCAAAGCAACAGGCTGGAAGAGTTTAGCTTCTCAGCTCGGACCGGCCCGGCCCGTTCGTCTCCACCATCTGTGCTGCTCGGGTCGCCCCCCTCTCCATCCACGAGCCAACCAGAAACACATGCACACAAAAGATCTCTCGCCCACCCCGGGATAAATGACGCAAGAAAATCTGTGTGCACAGGGCAACAATACAGCAGACCCAGAGCCAACGTGAGAGAGATTCGGCCAACACTGACCCATCAGTGCATCTCAAAAATAACATCAACATGCTTTCATGCTTTTTTTATGCATTGAACACTTTTATAGCAAAATATAACTAAATCTTCACTCAGCTCTGTCGTCGGACACATGTGTCCAACTTTATACATACAAATTTACACAGACTATATAGCGAATCTCAAATCTCTCATTGTTCATATCTCTGCAAAATTTATAGTAGACTACATATATTATTGTTCAGCTTTAATCTGATAAATGCAACAAAGCATGAAGATGCATTATAAACATTAACATTTTTATGTGAAGCTTCTTTGAAACAATGTCAAAATTGATGGTAACACTTTATTTTAGGGTCTCTTAACTAGTTGCATATTACAAGAATAATAGCAATTTATTAGTAGTAATTGAGCACATAACGCCTTATCCTACATTCCTAATTCTACCCAAACTTAAATTTAACGTTACATGCTATTAATAAAACATAAATTGAGGGAAAAGTCATATGGTAAATATATGTTTGTTATTCTAAAGTGTTAAATGATAACTTAATTTAAAATAAGAAATATAAATTATATATACATATATATATGTATATATATTTTTTTTTAATTTTGCAAATTTATTCACTCAATTGGTTCTGTAATGCTGCTTTGAAACAAAGTGTATTGCAAAAAGCATTAAAGTTTAAAATTACTGCAAATATAAACAGCATTATTATTAAAAAAATAAAAAAAAAACAACAACTAACAAACATGAAAAGTATATTTTAAAAAATACTGATACATTTCCAAAAAGTATCTGTTATCATGTTTGTGTGGCAGTGGATGGAAATCTTTTGTCAGGCCAAGCCCGAATCTGAACTCCTTGCCCAAAAAAGAAAAAAAAAAAATCAGAAGAAAAAGCTCCTTCATGTCTCGAAGGAAAAGAGAGAGGAGAGACGGGGGCATCTGTGCAGGTGAGCGCGGGGTAACAGGGGTATCTCCGGCTCTCACATCCGTCAAGCAAAGGAAAGGTTAAAATTAGAAAATTTAATTTATTTGATAATTTCCCAGAATAATTAGAGTTAATATGGGTTAATTAATATGCAAATCTCTCAGCAGATGTTCGACAGTGAGTGTTGCGCGCAGAGGCAGCCCGTTCGCTCTCCCGCATGCGTTTGGCTGTCAGTTAGTGACCGTAATTGCCGTAACTAACCAAATACACACAAAACCTTTAGCGGGATAAAACGTTTTCTGCCCCAGTCCCGGCACACCGCCACTTCTCTCGCACAAAGACGCACAATTTCTTATTTTCTCTCGTCTGAAAGGGCCTTTTATGTGGCGGTCGTTTCGGCGGTGAATGAGGCGAACGTTCAGCACGCTTCACTTTTCTCTCGCCGCTTTATATTTTCCATAAACGTGTATAAATATAAAAGAGGAACAGAACGACACCTGCTCTCGGGGTTGTTGCTGTCTTCCCACCTAAATATGTTCAGATGGGGCCGTTTACGTGAATGAACAGGATGAGGGAACGTGGAAATGCTCCTCGACTCTTTTCAACCAGGTTGCTCATCAAATATTGATGCAACTCCAAAAAGTCCTCAGCTGTGATCGCTTTAGTGCGTATTTGACTGCAGCTGATCTCTGAGCGCTGTTAAAACATTCATTCAAGTACACACACACACAGACACAGGAGCCTTTCACTGGTGTTTACCTGAAAAACACACTTCTAGACTTCTGATGCGGCAAGAATCTAATGTGTCACACAAAAGTGTCTGGAGTTATCGGCAGAGATACATGAACCTGTGGTTTCTGGGGCTCGTCGTTGAACCACAGTGCTTTTAGAAGTAGTTCATTAAACTTTACAGAGGTAACTAACATGTCAGATATTTATTTCATTGCATACTGTTAAACAATCCCAGCAGGGATAACATCACAGCTAAAAAGGAATGTTTTCGGAAATTTGTCAGCCAAACTTGCTTCTCATAACATCAATACAACATCCGCTCATAGTTATTTGGTCATTACTAATGTTCTCAGAACATTAGCATACTAAAGATTACGCGTACCGAATTCATGGAATGTTTTATTTCTGATGCATTTTAGGTTTTTGGAGTTTTTTAAAATGTTACTTTTGTTTCAGAACATTCAGAGAACATTCAAATGTAACACTGTTTGCAAAACAAAAGCTAAAATTCAATTTTAACTCAAACTCACGCTGAATACAACAACTAATAAAACTAGAAACATTCGGGTTTACAAAACAGCAGCATTTGACAACATTAAAAAAAAAAAAAAAAAAGTGAAGTGATGAAAACGAATCAGTAAATCATTTACAAACTGATTCATTTGCACAAACTGTCTGAACGGTCCGCTTGATACAATTTAGCATAGTTAAAATGCACAATGCCGCTATTGACCAATCACAATCGGGTATCCCAGAGAGCCATGTAATAAGGTCTGCTAATGCAGTTGATCTTCTCTCAGTGGAATACTCGAGGTCTCTTCCAGGGGTAAACGCCTCTCTGCCCTCCCCACCCAAACACTCTCGTACAGCAGACAGACACAAAGACACTCCAGCCTCCTTCCCTGCCCCCTGCTCTCCTCTCTCTCTCTCTCTCTCTCACACATGGGCAGGTAGAGGAATGCGCTGACGGACGCAGTATGTAGTGTTGTGGGGTTGTGGCTGTCACAGAGCAGTGTTATCAGACAGACAGACTGTTTAATAAGGGTGAAGCATTTGATCATCGCTCACACACTTTCACTGAGCCTACTCTGTGTGTACCTTCAGTTCAGCTGTGTTGTGAATGTTAGAATCTGCACCTCTCAGGGAAAAAACAAACAAACAAACTACACACAGCAGACTCATGCCGTGTTTTGCAGATAAAGGCCTGTACGGTCTATTTTAATAAAACAGGAATCTGTAAAAATAAATAACTTGCGCTAAGTACATGCAAATTTAAATGTAAGCAATCATGGCGAAATTAATTTTGCCACAGCTGATTAAAACATCAATACATATTGTATAGAGTATTTCCCCAATCTGTTTTTGTAAACGTATTTGGTCCTGTGCAAGATTAATAGGAGCGCTGCTCTAACATATAGCTCTGTCGGAGCAGATTACTGTGTGTTTGGAGTAATAATGGCTAAACACAATCTGAGATGTAATTATACTCTGTAACGGGATCATTTGACTGTGATTTGCTTTGATATAAATAAAGAATGAGCACATGGCAGACAAAGGTAAGGTGTGTTTTCTTTTCTTTGGAATAATTTGCGCTGATGAATCATTCACAATGAGAGCAGGAACGTCTGTTAGGCAAAGCAAATAGAGTGAGTCTTTACACGACGGTAGTAGCACTTCATCCTGTGTTCGGTACATATATATTGTCCTCCTTATTCTGCAGCGCTAAACTATCACTTGGACACCGAGATAAGTTCAAGCTGAGAACAGCGTTTTGAGCCACTCAAGGTTGCACTGCATTCCTGGCTCGCAGTCCAGCCTTTAGAAGGAAAAGCTTTATCTCTGTCCGACAGAGTCCCACCTGAAGATCAGCATGACTTTCTACAAATCAAACACACACTGAAATGAAACCGTTGTGTTTACATATACAAGAAGAACACACACCAAGTCATCCCTAAAAAACGGTTTCCAATGCACAGGAAAAAATCAGCAATGCCGCTAGTATCTTTAAAATACATTTATTTCATACTAAGTGTAGTTGTATTAACTCGAGACTCATTGATATAAAAACTGAATGAATCTTTATTTGGAGCATTACTTGGGCTCAATGCACACTAAGATCATAAGCCTAAGAAAGTCTCTTTGATGAGGATTGTATGACCTTTAAATAACATCAGTCTTTAAATATAAAAATAATTAAAGTGTACCTTGCAATAGTTCCACTTACACTAAGTACGTCTTTAAATGGACACAATTAAGGGACAGAATTAGTTGTCCCAGTTTAGCAGACTTGAAGTATACCTGTTTAGTATACTGTTTGTTATACTATTTTAGTAAGTATTTAAATATGAAAATACATTTGAAGTATACATTTATTGTTCACTTACATCTGTGTCAAACCGTGCCCTGAGTTTGCAGAGATCTCATTACAAATTCTCCCATGATCAAATGTTGCAATCCTCGTTCATTTGAGTCTATTTGGGTAACACAATTTATATTGAAACACATCTCACGAGCAAAGAAAGAGCAACAGAGGCTTTTTGTTTTTTCGCTGGGTCTGTCAGAAGCGAAGAAAAGGAAACGCCATTTATCAACCTGATGCTGTAAAATACGGAGGCCTTTCTGTCCGCATGAATGGAAAATTAATAAAATAATAAAGCGCACAGGGCAGGGAGGGGGGGGAACAGCCTCTTGGACGTCTTCCAGGCCCCGACGAGGGGGTCACGGGGGGGTCTCATTCATTGTGGGGCTGAATTTTCCGATGCGTTTCGGGCACAATGAGAGAGTAAAATCCGTGCGAGGGCAGGTTTTGGGAAAAGCATCTGTGCTCAGGTCGATTACTGTCATAAAACTCTGCCAGCGCCCAGCTGGGGGTCAGACAGAGAGAGGGGACGGGGGGGAAGAGGTCCTCAGATGGTATAAAGATCAGAGCAGGACTATCCAGGTGAGAGGTAGAGCCCCCCGGCCAGCCCAATCTGAGCTGCTCATTCAGATGCTAATGAGAGGGTAGAGCACATCTGTTCCCCCCCCACCGTTCGAGGTCTTTGTCACCTGAAAAGCTCCCCACCAGGTATCAAACAAGCTGCAGGAAACAGCCTCTTTTCATCCTGTTACCTCCGTTCTCCAATCAGCAAATGAGGCCCTGGTGACAACAGGGGCCCCCAAGAGCCCGGCGGGGCCACCGATGCCCCACACGCACCTGACACAGTTACACAGCCCAATTAACCCTTGCTCGCTGATGAACACCAGCAGCAAGCTGTTTAACTCAACCGAGCGGTTTACAAACCGATATCCAGTCCCCGATTAGCTCTGGAAACGAGTTTGACTTGGTAATCGTCTCAGAGCATGGCACAAACACACGGAGAGACGTTCGAGTTCTCTCACCTGCCTTTTCACTGCCATCCTGAGAAACACACCGATGCGTTTAATTAGAGCTGGATGCTGCGATCGCCCCATGCTCTGTCACACAAGACCCGCTCAACCCAAATAACGACCTGAGACAGACAGCCCCGCGGCACGCTGGCGGACCCCCCGCCAAGCTTTCTTATGCTAAATGCGCCTCTCTTAAGCCTAATCTTCAGCTGGGCCGCTTAAACACAACAGCACGCTGCACCTTTACTGCAGAACGGAGGCCGTTAGCATGACAAAGATGCTCATATTCATATGCTGAATGTTGAGACAATGAGCTACACTGAATAATAGATCATGTCTGAAAGGTATTTGTAAAGCTGCAATCGAATCAAGTAAATGTTGAACTTGTAAAATGTGAGTGATCCAACATGCATTCTGACCGGCTATATCTCCATACCACAGTACAAAAAAAATAAAAAAGGAAAAATATTTCACCTTTTTTTTTTTCAAAATGCATGTTATTACAGACATATCATCAGTGCATATGTTTCAAAAATAGCTTGTTGTTTAAAGGTAATAACTGGTCCTTCTCTCTGGTGTTGTTTGCAGGACTTCTCCATTCATTTTCTGTAAGCTCATGCTCATCTGAGATTTGTATTGCAATGCATACTTTTGCATTGGTATTATATTTGTATTAATTTTATATTTGATACGCAGATTGATTTCTTCGCTCTGAACTGTTTCACTCATCAGCGCTGCTGCTATGTAAATATGGCGTATTGCAACACTAATATGCCCTGAGAGTCACATAGAACGAAGATTAACATGGCAGAGGTAGAGTTGCATCTTCCACCAAATAAATAAAAAGAACCAAAGTAATAAATGCAAAATATCTGTACTATATTTAATTACATAGTACATTTAACAGAATTTTTTTACCCATTGCATTGAATTAATTTGCATTAATTCTGCATTGTGATATCGGGGTAAATTTGACCACATAGCATCAGGAGCTGCTTCATATCTAAATGTAATATATTTTATCGTATAGCTGTCCTATATTTGTTTCTTTTTCAGTAATCCGCTATGCTCAGATGCACGTCACAATACATGAGAAAAGACTTGTCACAAACTAAAAACGAGTCTTCCTAATGCACAAGTTTTCTTTTTTTGCATAAGGTAGCATCAAAGCGTCAGTCTTTCAGCCAGAGGTGCACCACAATGCAAGCGTGTTCCTTACGTAATTGAGCATTCCCTGTTCTCTTTAGGTGTACGGAGGGGCCGCCGAGAGTTGCACAGTGGGTAAAAGTAGAAGTTTTGATGTCCTGTCCACCTCGCTGGCTCAGTTCTCCGAGCGTTTCCCTCCGAGCTGTTCTCTTTTGATCACAGGCATGAAAGCCATTTCTTGCGAGAGTGCAGGTACCTGGGGTACGGCTAGGTGCTAATTAGCTCAGCAGGATAATTGATGTGTAGATTACACCACGAACAAATGCCTCGACTTGTTTGTTCTTCTCACTTTTCCTCCCCCTTACCTCTGCCCTAATGAATGGTAGCTGCCTTGTTAAAACCACACTAATGCGCAAGCGAATGCGCAGGGAGGGCTTTCCCCAGGTGAAAATACCTTTCAGAGGGAGCAAAACATGCACGCTCCTGACCTGCAGAAATGCCTCTGTTGAGCGCCGGGATTCATGCAGACAGCTCAAAGAATTTAAAAAGGAAACAATTTCTAAATGAAAGGCCGTGCCATTAGAGTACCAATGGAGTTCTATTGTTACGCCCTGTAATGCCATTTCCTTCATCTTTTGTCTCAGAGAGGCTATTATTAGCGGCCTCTCACAGCTGCGTATCCGTTCAATAGGGTTTGAATTTGGTCATTAACAAGTGAATATCAGCAAACACATTTGCGGAGCCCCTGCCATTGCTAATAAACTAACAATGAGTACAAGCCTAATTGGGAAATGCAATGAAGAAACGGAGGCAAGGTGCCTGAGGTAAGGCAAGACGGCGGAAGAATAGACAGGTCATTATGAGGACGGATGTGGAGAGAAAAAGGTGAACAGTTGAATTGTCGCCTCCTCGCAGTTCCCACGGACAGCTGTAATCCGTCTCTCGCTAGTTTACACGTTAAACACGTTATTGTGATTACGGACTCTCGCTTTCGCAGCACTTCTACACACCGCAGCGCACACCCCGGGCCGAGTCTGCGCCTGCGAGCCATCCTTGTGTTCTCCCAGACAGTTGACGGGTCTTTGGGTCAGAGGTTTTCCTCTGCTTGGCCGTTCGATGCACTTCCTGTCTGAACTGAATTCCCTGCAGCTGCTCTCAGATCTTTATTCAGACCGGAAGTCTTTGTTAAGCACTGCCTTCTTTATTTTCTCTGTATAAACCTGAAGAAATGTGTTACCAGAAGGAATTTCCACTCTGGTCTGTTAACCCTGAAAATGCCATGGGGGAGATTCGATAACATTGCACTGACGATGTTGTTTACTTAGTATACAGAACTCTTATTCGTTTAGGATGTAGGCATTAGAACTCTAAGACATGCATCTGTATTTATGTGACCCTGAACCACAAAACCAGTTATATGGGTCATTATTTTGAAAAGATCTGAAAGCTGAATGAATAAGATTTCCATTGATGTGTGGCTTGTTAGGATAGGACAATATTTGGCCGAAGTGCAACTATTTGAATTTTAGTCATATGTTTAAAATCCCATTTAAAGTTGACCTGAATAAAGGTCTTAGCAATGCATATTACTAATCAAAATTTAAGTTTTAATGCATTTACGGTAGAAAACTTACAGAGCATCTTCATGGAGCATGGTCTTTATTCAATATCCTAATGATTTTTGACATAAAAAAAAATGGATCATTCTGACCCATTCAATATATTGTTGGCTAATGCTGAAAATATACCCATGCCACTTTTTAACTGCTTTTGTGCTCCAGGCTCAGATTTGTAAGTGACTTATCTAAAGTGACTTGCATTGAAAAGTATACATTTTCAAGTTGATTGAGCTAAACTGAAAAATAATTGAAAGGGCCACACAATTTTTAGTGAATTCACCCCACAGAGTTTTGAGATGGAAGTCCAGCTAAAACCCAAACTGCTAAGTTTTTGCTTTCTCCAAACTAAGCCAACAGGGATCTAATCCTCCAACAAACTCCATAAACACACTCCTCCTGCTTTAAGAAAGTGCAAGGAACCATTTTTTCTCTCGATATTTCTGCGCTTAGACCGCACCATAATCATCTTATACACGCTTTTCTTTGTTTGGGGATTTTCACGTTTCTCCTTCCAGAGAGATAAGCAACACAATAATGAAAGCTTTAATTACCCCACCCCTCTGCCCGCTGAAGGACGCGAGACTGTGTCATCACGGAGGGGGGGAAGCAGATTGTGCCGGAGCTAAGAAAAACTGTATTTGGACTTCTTGCCGAAACGGGAATAAAAAAAATGGTAGTCGGGCAAACTGGCACTTTCCGTCACCAACCTGATAATTCTCCCTCCATCCCTCACCCTGGAGGTCTTTTGTTTTCCCCTCCTTCTCCCTGTCACCATCTCGGCACAGAATCAAACAACAGCAGGGTTTACTTTTTTTGCCTCAAAGAAAGATAGATAGAGAGAGAGAAAGAGAGAGAGAGAGAGAGAGAGAGAGAGAGAGAGAGAGAGAGAGGAAGACGGGAGAGATTTGGTTCGGGCCGGGGGTTTCTCCGGGTCACAGGAAACCTGGACTATGCAGATGCTCAACAAGAGCCTTTCATCTTCTTCTGCTTTCCTGAATTTCCAAGCACCGGAGACTTTTAAGCACAGAGTTGATAATGAAAGCTCTTTCAGCAGCAGATATGAGACCTTTTCATCCAAACTATACACTCCCGCTATCACCATTAACAAACGCCAAACAGGTAATTAGAGTTGAGGAAACACATAATGGTGCTTCCTACATGGTGATTCAGGAGTGAAGTTGCTCCGCTGCAGCACAAATATACACCAGTATGTATATTAGTTAAGTTTTTTTTTTTTTTTCATGTTGTGGTTATTATTCAAGAGTAAGAGCACATTAAATACTCTCTCAGGCCAAAGACAGATATATGAAGCAATGCACAAGTGTGAATGACACACAGAAGCTGATAGAAGACATGGATTTGTTGTAAATATGACAGATGTCTAAGAAACTAAAAGTAATCTGTGTTTGGGAGTGTGTATGTTTGATTCGGTGCAAAAAAAAATAAAAAAATAACAATACATCCTCACATTTCTAAAATTAGGATTGCATTTTACAAAGTATGAATGTTTGGATTGTTTAGGTTGTCTTCTTTTTCACCACCAAATCGTTTCTTGTCAATCCGACTTGGATCTTTGAATCCGAAACCCAATGAATCTGTTGAACCAATCCATTTTTAGAACTGATCTGTTCACAAACAAGACTGAATGATTAAAAAACAATCACATCTATCTATCTATCTATCTATCGAAAGAGAGTATATAAGTGTACACCAGTCGTCGGACTCCACTGGCTGTTATGTTATTTTCAGAAGAACAGTGTTCTGTCAGTATCACAGGCCTCCCACCAGCTCATCTTTATTAAAGAGCGTCTACTGACACCCATAATAACCCAGAGCTCCATCAATCGGCTAAAGGACGGAGAGGGACATCCACCTGGGGACCTGGAGAAAAGCGGGATAAAGCCGCGAGGTGAGAGGACACACAGAAAGGCCGCCGCTACCGAAGGCTTTTATTTGTGACAGGCTTGTTTCTTTTTTGGTATATGTGTGTGTGTGTGTTTGTGTGAGCCTGTTTGTTACCGCGACTCTTATCTGTGCTGGTGTATGTGTAAGGTGTGAGAGGATGAAAGCCGTGTGGGTGACAGGAACTCAGCTGCGGCACGGCAGAAAGAAACTAATCAGCCTTTTACAGCTTGAACCGAGGCGGTAAGGTAGCCTCGCGCTAACCGCACACGCGCTAGCTCTGTCACCGCTACAAATTGGCTTCTTACAGAACTCAAGGTGCCAACGGACCATTAGACGCACAAAAGCAAGAGTTTTCCTAGCGTCTCTTGTGAAAAAACAGAGCACCTCCCCGCCGAGTAAAACACACACTGTCTGCTCCTGATCAGGGATGTTTGGAGCTCTGGAATATCTCTGTTCTGCCGGAGCTAAGATGTTTCTTCACAGGATAAAATGTTCAAATGCCAGTAAAGTCAATAGAATCAACAACTATTTTACAACCCTGTTGAAATAACTAATAGAAACCGACACAGAATTTGTAATGGTTTTACTGATTGTAATTGGAATTGTACTGGTTTTAATGGAAACTGTAATTGTAACTTCCACTGGTAATCGATCGCCTTCTATTGGTGGCTTGTTAAAACCAATACATCCTAAAAGAAAATGTGACCCGAGAACACAAAAGCAGTCATAAGTAGCAGAGGTATATTTGTAGCAATAGCCAAAATGATCATTTTTTCTTTTAAATCCTAGAGAGTAAATACCATGTTCCATGAAGATATTTTGTAAATTTCCTACTGCAGTGCAAAACATATCAAAATTTTATTTTTGATTAGTAATATGCATTGCAAACTTAAATGCAATTTATTTAATATTTCCTGATATTCACCCTCAGATTCCAGATTTGCCTGATTTTGTCCTATCCTAACAAACCACACATCAAACAGCTTTCAGATGATGCATACATCTCTATAAAAATAAAAAATAGCCCCCTATGGCTGCTTTTGTGCTTCAGGGTCACATACGTCTTAAAACACACTACAGAAAAACTATTTAGCATGGTTTTAATGGGTAAACGTTGATGGTTTGTAATGGTATTTGAACTGGATGTTTTCTTTTTTTTTTGTTTTATCTAGATATTAGAGTAAATAAGAACGCAGCTCCTTTTAGCACAACACAAATGTGGCTTTATTCTCTAATGGCTTGAAAATAAATCAGACGCGCGCACACACCTGCACACGCAGTAAACAGGTTGACAGAGAGGAAGCTGTCACCAATTAGCGGCGGCGCTAATCTGGTTGTGTCGAGAGGATTATACTCTGTCCTGGTGGGACGGGGGAGAAATTTCATTTCCTGAGCAGCGTTCACAGACTCTACCTGAGTCAGCGGAGCTGTGCACGTCAAATCCGTGCTGAGATAACAGTTAATCATCTCTCGCCCAGAGAAACTGTTTCCCTCCACTGGGCTGAGCACCCGGCGCTTCATTCCTTCTGAAAACACACGAGAAAATATGACCTAACCTCTCACCAACGCCAACACGGGAAGCACACCACCTCACAGAACTCTTTGAGATCTTCCACACTAGTTTACAAGGTTCATGCTGCCTTCAAGTCCTCCTGCGTATGAGTTCAGAAGTTGAAAATGTAAAAAAAATTCAAGTGACTTTGGTCTGAAAAAAAATGGGTGTGCTGAGCAATTTTATAGCTACACTCTTAAAAATAAAGGTGCTTAAAAGGTTGCTATAAAATAAGAATTTTTGGTTCCTCTAAGAACCATCTCTTTATTAGTTTTTCATAATCTGAAGAACCTTCTTCGCCATGAATCTTTTGTGAAGCAGAAATGTTCTTTATTAAATCGTTTAGACAAACATGGCATTGTGAAATCGAGCTAGTCATTATTAATAATACTTACTAATGTAGTGAACTGTACAGTGAATGTTCACAATTACAATTTAAAAGTCAAAAGTGAATTACTTTTACTCTGTGATATCCAAAACAAAATATGCAATGAAGGAAAAATTTGGCAGAGGCTTGAATTTATCTCGGAGGAACTCGTTGAATGTTTATTTGGACATATTTGGAATAATGCTGAACAATACATCTTAATTATTGCATGAGATTAGATTTACTGCCACCCAATAAAAGATATTATGTCTGGCTACAGTTTGCTATGTACACCCATGCATGCTTTCTGGGCTTATATTATCAAACAAAAGGCTCAGTGGTACTATGTAGTACTATACATATTGGGTCACCGCCACTATATACTTATATATCTGAAACACAGGCATCTTCTAAATCATTTGCAAGTGCTCTAATCAAATTAGATTCTGATGCAAGACAAATATATAGACTACTCTGAACTACCTCTATCAGAACAGAAGCGCTTTTAAAAACAAATGTAATAATTAACTCGATGTGTTAAGACAGTGAGTTACAGTATTAGAGGTTAAAACCAAAAGCACAGAGAGAGAGAGAAAGAGAGGCTGCTGGGCTTATTGTATTAGGCATTGAGCTGTATGTGAGAGATAAGAGAGAGACAGATTCGGTGTGTGTGTGAGGGCAGAGAGGTTCGTGGTACGAGCGCCTTATCGTGCTGTTTTATTCCTGGGAAAATCAGGTGGAGTCATGCATTCAGCCGTCATGAACGAGCATCCGAACACGACACTTCACATCCAGCGTGGCACGTGTTTGCATGCTTACAAGCTCCGCGCACTTTATCTGTGTCAAATCGTATGCAAATAAATACTCTCGGCTCTAAAGTGTTTTACAGATTCACTACAGTGAATTCTGACAGCACTTCCTCACATTAGATCTTCAGTGTCGGTTTTTGTCTTTATTTCTCGATTCTGCACTGAAAACACACATGCTCCTGAAGCGGGAGAGAAAGTGTCCATCTGTCTGAAATTTAAGTAGCCTACACTGACACAAAGTCCCAGAGAGAGGAGTGATTTCCTCAGGTTAACTAAATAATTTATGCTCACCTCACTTTAGCATGATGAAGCAATTTTAGCTTGTACTGATGCACACACACACACACACACACACACACAGAGACTAAAGAGGGAGAAAGATCGAGAGCAAGACTTCCTGAATATCTGAATAATTCAAACTCTTAGACAGGATGAACAGAGAAATGTTATTTTCCTCAAGATGGAAATTCTCAGACTTTTCAAAGAGTGACCCCAGAAGTGGACAGTTACAGCGGTCACAACAATGTCCTGTCCTTTAACACCCACAGCGACTGCACTCAGAATACAGTAGCAGCTTACCGCATGCACATAACCCATGTGTACTGTACATCACTTCCTCAGGGTTAATTTAGCGCTTGCTTTTCTCACAATGTCTGTGCAGAAATTTGACATTTCAGTGGTCACAAAGAATAATTGCACCCTGAACCACAAAACCTTAAAAAAAGTTTTAAGTAGCGCAGGTATATTTGTAGCAACAGCCAACAATGCACTGCATGGGTCAAAACTATACCTTTCTCTTTTATGCCAACAATCATTAGGATATTAATTAAAGATCACGTTCCATGAAGATATTTGGAAAATGTCCTACCATAAATATATTAAAACTACATTTCCGATTAGTATGCATTGCTAACTTTAACTTTAAAAGAAACTGTATCAAAATTGTCTTTTTACAGAAGTGCAGTAGTAATATGCGTATGCTTTTCCAAACTGGCTGTAAGCCAATATGCACAGTATCCATCCTAGATATTATCCATATTATAAATGTGTGAGGTTAGAATTACTGCAACACAACTAAACATATTTTTGCATGCTTTTCAGTTAATATTATCCAATATAAACCAAATCTTACGACAATGTAGAAGCACGCAAATTGGGTCACTACCACTACATCTGAAACACGAGCATCTACACAATCACAGGTCACTAAGACCAGCAGAGATGTGATCAGACTCATCGAGGAACAGATCCGATTAGCTGAATGAACCCGAGTGGCCCGTTTAAGAGAACAAGAGATGTGCAGCAGACAGAAGTGAAGAAATCGGAGGTGTTGTAACATTAGAAGGTCAGATTGGTTTTCCTCCGAGCTCCGTACGGCAGGGATTTGTGAGTCAACAGCCCTCCGGCTTCCTGTCAGCGCTCTGAAGCAAACCACGAGGGAACGCTGGCCCTCGAACCCGACACGACCGGCTCGCAGGAGAACAAAACACAAACCTGCTCTTATCAAAGCGCCGTGAAATGCAAAAGGAAGTGAAGACAGCCATGTCCCGCAGTTTTGATCCCCGTGATGTCAAGGTTGTGAGTTTGACTCCCAGGGAACATGCATGCACTCTTAAAATGAATGCTCTTTATTGGCATTGATTGAAAAACAAAGATTTCTGCACTCCACAAAATGAAGCGATGCCATAGAAGAACCTGTTTTGCTTCCACGTAGAACCTTTCGCCGTTCCATGTTTTAGAGCATTTTTAATCATCTAAAGAACATTTTCCCACTGTACAGAACCTTTTATGCAGTTTCCATAGATCTTAAAGTTTCTTTATGAAACCACATATGCCAATAAAGGACCTCTACATTGTAAAAAACCTAAAACAAAATGTAGTTACATGTAACATCCCTAATAAACATAACTGATAAGACAAATTCAAGCAGCATTTGAAATGCAATGCAGGGAACTCTGGGAATGTCAGTTTAGCTTTTCCCTGTAAATTTTACAGGAATTAACCACTTAACAGGTTTTTACTGTAGCATTTTCACTTTTTTTGAAAATGTTTTTTTTTTTTTTTACATTTTTTAAAATCAAGGCCAAAGAACTTTTAACATCCACAGAATCTTTCCATTGCACAGAATATTCTTGATAGTGGAAAAGGTTGAATGAAATGCTTCTTGCACTAAGACAAAAAAAAAATGGTTCTACACAGTTAAAAATAAAGGCTCCAAAAAATGCAGTGATGAAGAACCTTTCATTAAACAGTTCTAAAAACATTTTAATAATCTTACATACTTTTTTTTTTTTTTTTTGCAATAAGGTTCATCAGTTAATATTAGTTAACTACGTTAGTTATCATAAACTAAGAATGGGCAATACTTCTACAGTATTTATTAATCTTAGTCGATGCAAATTTTAACATTTTATAAAAACAATATTAAAAACACAAGTTTGCTAACATTAGTCAACGCACTGTGAGATAACAAGAACCATATTAACAAAGATGAAAAAATACTGAAATCAAATGTTCACTATTCGTTCATGTTAGTTAATGCATTAAGTAGTGTTAACACATGATACCATACCAATTCTTTTCAGTTTTTCCCTTCAGCGATTCCATGGATCTCAGAGGTTCTTCATGAAAGCACCAGTGCCAATGAAGAATTGAATTTAGCCTATGAAGTGCTGTTCACTGAAAGTGGTTCTTCTAATTGGTCTTTCTACTACACTGCTGCAAAAAACAAAAAACCTTTTGGAGTCTTTATTCCAAATCGCATGTTCTGTGCATCTGCCAAACGCAAACCATGCAAACACAGAAGGAACGTAACAGGTGTTGCACTTGACCTTGTGTGACCTCTCCAGTCATGAATTCCTGCAGGATTCAGTGGGAAAGAAGGTCGAACAGTCAGAGAACGGATCTGTGCGTGTTGCTGCATAGTATTTGGCAGAAACATCTGAACGCGCTGATTCCGAAATCACAGAACAACTGCGAAGCGCTCGTTGAGAAAACACTAGCAGGGTAGAAACGCCAGCGAAGAGAAGTGGAGTAGAGATGAACAGAGTGAGGGGGAGGAAAAGAAATAGAAGATTAAGCCCAATGTGTGTTAACTTTCATCGTGAAGGTTAGTGCTGGATATTTACAGGCCACGTTGGCTAAACAAAGACTGATATGCTGAGAGACCATCATAAAAATCAATACATCTGTAAACCCCCACCTGCATCGTGTGTATGTGTGTGTGAGCATAGATCACGTTTCTAAGGCTTCTGCCTACGCCATGATCAGAGCAAGAGAGCAAAACCTTCTGGGATTCTGCAGAGGACCAGCCCACACACACACACACACACACACACGTGTATACATGTGGCCTGTTGCCTTCAGAAACGGCTTCTCATGAAATAAGGTTATAAGAGTTTCTTATTATGAGATGCATGTATATAAACGTCTGTTTTATGGTTTATAGCGTACGATTTGTTTGTGTTTATTTGGCCCAGGAGTGCTGTATTCTATTCCGTGCTGCTTTCAAGCAGCTAGACGCTCAAAGTGACATGATTTTGTGGATATAGTCCCAGATAAAGAGTGTTTGTTAGAAACAGCACACAGCGGAGTGACTATATTCACAATATAACACAACTTCACTGCCAGAAAGTGAGGGTGTGAATTAAACATAATACTAATGAACAGACTTCAGATTCTCTTACAGGCACAGACAAGAAACACACACACATAAAATCTGAGTGTGTGTGTGTGTGTGTGTGTGTGTGTGTGAGAGCGATGTGGGGTGAGGGTCTGTTTTTGGCCCCGAGGGCTTGTGGGATACATCGAGAGAGATTTGGTCAAACAGTGTGGCAGATATGAGCGCAGGGCTCATAAATACAGTCGGCATCATTAATATTTCAGCGTAATGCTTCAGTTCTCTAATTAAACTTGTGGCTGATAGATGCCATTGTCCCATCATTACCTTCATCAGCTACAGCCGCAAAGATTTCATTAGTACTAATGACAAATTATCAACACTGGTCCTACTGCTACTACAACAACTGTGCATTACATTATTATTATTATTGTTGTGATTATTAATCATTATTAATCACATCCCAAAACATAAAATAAATAATAATAATAATAATAATAATAATAATAATAAAAATATATATATATATATTTACATAACATATGTATAAATACACACAATTTAAAAATATATATATTTGTATTTATGAAATATATTTATACTGTAAATTACATGAATATATATTTAGACTATATCTATATCTAAAAAAAAAAGTATTATCATATTAAATAAATAATAAAGATCTCCTAAATTCAAAAGAGGAGGTTTGTATCATGCATTTTCTCCTCTCTAGAATGACAAACAGCAAATCTTGGTTCATGAGGACAACTATTTTAAAACAAGCCATTTTATGTCATTTCGCAACATCCTGTTTTAATAGCAACTACATCAACAACTGTACATATCAAGACATATTTACATGCAATAAATAAAACTGATGACTAAATAGATATTATTTTATTATGGCATGGTATATTATACTATAAAACTGTCTTTTTTGTGTTTTTGTGCTGTATTTCGTCAGTTCAGTTGCTGATGAGGTGAACGATGCGGACGCACTCAGCCAAGCACTACTGCAGCCCTGATAAACAACACACACACACACACTGGAGCGACAGTGGCTGTAAAGCTCTCGAGTTAGAGCACATCAACACCTTTTTTCTCTGTGAAATGGGTCAGAGGTCAGCGGGCGTCGTATTGGTCCTGATGTTTTCACATCTCTGCTCTTGACTGACATCATTGACAGCTCCTTAAAGAGCAGATTATTTCAGAATAAAAGAAGGAACTGAGGAGCTTTTTTTAAACAGGATCTTGAAGAGATTTACGGTCCAGCAGACAAACAGAAAGCTGAAATGAGTTCGGACTCTGGGGAGAAAGCGAAAACTGGGCCGAAACGGTTTCATTCTTCAGAGTTTCCCCTGATTCTGGAGGTCAGAAGAAACCGGCCACAGCTGCCAAAGAAAAAAACAACAACAGCTCCGGCTGACTCCAGCGCTTACATCAAATATAGCTGCTCTTACTGGTACGACTGAAACCGCTTCTGAACGCCAGAATATCACACACACCGCAGTCGATGAGCAGTGGTGGGAACCAGAAATATAATGCCAGCGCTCTAGTTCTGATGCAGCTTTTATCTAGATTGATTCAAACTCTATGAATATGAGATCAGTCTACAGCTCCCTGACAAAGCAATAGTACACTGCCTTTCATGCTATTTTGGGGGGCCAAAATATTAGGACGCAAAGTCTACAATCCCAGAATGCATAGCCAAAAATTGAGCATGAGAATGACAAAATAAGTTAAATTAAAATGACTACTTTTGATATTTTACTGTGTATAAT
>JAUMHP010000048.1:513661-525555 GCA_032361065.1 Enteromius trimaculatus | reverse complement strand
GGCATCAGGTGAGCAGAGCAGGTGACGGTGATCAGTATTCAGGGGACTGTGATCGTGGAGTGACAGAAGGGGTGGAGCCTGGTGTAGATGTTACACAAGCAGTACAGAAATTATTGCATATTTATGTGAATATTTTAACGTAACATGTAACATGTATCAAACAGTCAGCGAATGTTCTGGTTTTTTTTTTTTTTTTTGGTTTGTTTTTTCTTCAGAAAAATAAATCACCCCTGGTTAAGACTGCATTGTTGAGAGAAGTTCTTTGCCTCATACTCAAGGACTTCCAATGCATTTGTGTGCACTCTTCAAAAAACTGTGCTGATTGTTGACATGCTTAAAGATACAGTATGGATTGATTGAAGTGTACTGTACATACTGTATATCTAACTGGAATAAGAGATACAGAATGCACTAGGTGTTAGCTTGCTTATTGTGGCTTGATCTGCGTCCATACGTCTTACTAACAATAAAATCTCCTTCTAAAAGGTGAGAGCAGTGGTTCCAATCGCATAATCGCAAATGGAACTAAATTTGGCAAAACATTGAATCATTGAACTAGGTTAGTAATGATGGAACTTGTGACCCTATGGCTATTGATGCTTTTTAGGAAATACAACATTGTAAAAACGTTAACTGCATTTTATAAGGCACTTCGGAATATAAGTCACAGAACATTTCAGGTAATTAAAAACATGACTTTTATTTAGAAAATACGGTTGCTTGGCTTAACCCGGTTCACTCAGCTGTCATGTTTTGTGTCCGAATGGTGCATCTTTCAGAACGAGCTCAGAAAAATCATGAGTGTGAACGCAGACCTATAAAAAAACCAAACATCACGGAGAAAAAGAGCTGTGACAGCTTTTACAGACCACACAAAAACACATCATTTACTATCATAACAAACACCCAGAACATCAAGCCCAGAGTTCACCGACTCAAGCCGTTGTTTTTTTTTCTTTTCTCTTTTCTTTTTTTTCTTTTAAATCACCCATTCTGCAGTTTTACAATAAAAAGCAATTCGGCACAAAAGGTAAAACGCTTGATTGCTTTCAGCACTGTCATAATTCCTGCATTGTTAGCGGCTGCTGACGGTGATATTCACGCCGCAACCGGGGGACAGGCCATACATTGTTACTCAAATGCAAGAATGAAGTGAAATGTGTTCTATTCTCATGGCAAATAATATGTTTTTTATTCGTGGTTTTCACTGGCAGCCGTGCCGTCTAACGCCCGGGATAAAATACTGCCGAGGCGCAGTCTCCTGCGGAGCGTCTGGGGATGAGACTCGCCTCTTTCTCTCTCTGCTCGCTGACAGCTCACCTAAATCTCACTCTGAGGGATATTACTAAAGCAAAGTCTGCGAACACGCACGCAGGGCCGAGGAGTATTTTCTGCTGTTGTCAGGTTGTCCAAGCATTCTGTAATTCCGGTTTAATTCCAGGAGTTGTGATGGATCCGTCACCGGAGCTGGCAGCGCTAACAGGCCTCGGCGCACAGTGTGACTTCACCAATCTCCAGGAGAGACGCTTCAATCTCTGGCAAACTCAGCTACACTGCTCATTTACCACTTATAAGACTCTTATAATAACTGCACTGCTTGAGCTTCAGCCTCTTTATTCAAGAGATACAGAATGACAGGAAACTAAAGTCCCTTCCGCTCACAAAAGCTGCATTTATTTAATCAAAAATACAGTAAAAATGTGCAATATTATTACAATTAGTGTTCTCTGTGTGAATATCTGTTATGCAGTTCATTCATGTGATCAAAGCTGAATTTTCAGCAGAATTTTTACTCCAGTCTTCAGTCACATGATCCTTCAGAAATCATACTGAAACCTGAATTCCAGAAATGTTAGGAGTTTTTGCTGTTGTTGTTATTTTATTTGAATAAAATGAAAACTAGAAAAAAATATATAATCATATTTTTATTGCAATGGAGCATGTTTAAACTGAGAAATGTTTACATTGTATGCACAAAATGAGCTCTTTTTAAATTTGATGTCATGCTGCTGTAAGCGCTGCAGTGTGTTTTAGTATTGTCTGCTGAAATGTACAAGGCTTCCCTGAAATACATTTTATTTGATAAATAAAAACAGCATTTGTATTTGGAATGGAAATATTATGTAACATTATAAATGCATTTTCTGATGCTCTTAATCACAACAATGCATCCTTGCAGAATGAAAGTATTAATATTACCGAAATCTATCTGACTTCCTCTGCCATCTGCTTACAGAGCTTACTGCAATGCATTCTGGGATCACCTTCTCCATAAAGGACATATACAATGTTGTCTGAAAGTCTCAGAAGACTGCATAATTGTGCCTCCTCTCTGTCTTTTGGAACAGATTCGTATAATGAATTAAAATGCTTTTACATAAACAGATCAGGTACATGATTCACCTGTCTGTCAGTGTGACTCGCTCTTGTCTAATTCTGACTCACCTGTTGTTCACCTGTGCTTTTGTCTAAAGTAATTGTGTTTGTCCTCCATACTATTCTTCACCTTCCTCCTGACCCAAAATAACTAATGGCAGCTTTTGGCATAAAATAAGATATTTCATCACCTTTATATTTTTGTTTCCCACAAGGTGTGTTTGTCAGGATTTACTTCTCACTGTGAGGACAGAAAACTCGCCCCACAGTAACAGCAAAACCAACTCGCACACAATTCTAAGCATTCCCATTTGCCAGTGCAATGTTTCCACAACAGAGGAGGTCTAAGAACAAATAAAATGCATAAAGTCAAAGCCAGATTCAGCATCAGCAACTTTAATTACCTAAATTAAGCAAACACTGTAAGTCAGACTCATAATGAGGCTTATGGGAGGCGAGGGGCAGCAGTCTGTGTGTGTGGAACAGGTTTGTTCCTGATGACAGAATGAAACGCAGCACAGCTCAAACAATCCACCTGTTGGTAATTACCAACTACTAATTCTCTGAGGTACAAAGAGGAACACACACACTGGAGCTGTTAGAAATAACCAAATGTCGCACAGCAGCATCAGCCCTCCTAACAAGCCCCCGTACACCTGAAAAACAGACCGACAGAGAGAAGAGAGGAACAGACAGCTGAAGCACACAATACACCTGGCACCTGTTTGAGCCTGGTAGACGTGCATGTGGGCAAGAAAGAGGGAGAGATGCCATGCTTTCCATCCCCAACAAAGACGATTACCAGTCAATCAGCCAAACTGTACACCCAACTCGACCACTGAACACCCAACTATCCCATGGTCCAATGCTCATCCAAACCCATGTTCTGTGCCAATAAAACACCAACACAGTCCCGTGACAATGCATGAATTCTCATTAAATCAGATTGGAAACACCTAATTAAAATGCGAAACCTTTCTAACAGTTATAAACCAAGACAGAACTCACTATGAGTTAACCATTCATCCAAATAACCATAACCGATCAAACCAATCCAAAAATTCATCCGTCAATAAAACATCAAATCAAACCCCTCTACACATACCCAAAACTTAATGTCAGTAAAACATCAAACCAAACGCCTTTGCACAAAATACTCACAACTAAACCTCTAAAAACCCAAATAAACAGCCATCAGTGGTCCGAACACCCAACCAAATCCTTGCAGCAATGAACTATCTGTTGCACTTTATTTTACAGTACATAAACATGTGCTTACAGTGTATTTATTTATTATAATCGACTTTTTGAAATGAATATTTATATTGAATTACATGCAGTAATTGGTTGGTTCCCGCCTACTTGGTTTGATTGACCAGCTCAATCATTTTGACATTGACGGGTGCTGTGATACCGCTGAGGCAGACCAGGCTAAAAATGTAACTCGAGGACCATCCTAACAACAATTTGCATCATGAAAAGCGCTATAGAAATAAACCTGAATTGAATCAGTCCAAGAATTTCAAACATTGCAGGGGGGCATTTTGGCCATTTCTATTGGCAGGACACCATCTATGACGGTTACAGCCCTGTACCAAACCGTTCATCAATGAAATGTAAAAACGTTAAGTAGTCAAACGCCTCCATTCTAACAGTGAGACCCCAAAATGAATTGTCAGTTCAATGCAAACCAAAACCCTCTACCCAACAAGTTAATCAGACACCCAACCGAAGTCTACTACACCCACCAGAGAACAGCATTTCCACCCAACAAGATACAAGTCTAGAGAATCATCTTAAAAGACCCTGACTAACCACAGGTACACCCCCTCTACCCGCTCTGTTTACCCCGGCCCGAGCGATTGGCCATTGTCTCCTAATGAGGGCACACAGTCACCTGGTGAGGGAACGCAGAGCAGCGTGACTCCCCGAGACGGGGGCCATTGTCTGGGGTAGAGCTCCTTTTAGTGTCTCTCCTCCCCTCCTCGTTCACTCTTTCTTTTAAAGAAGCCATTCATTAGCAGTGGAGAACGTGAGGCCCTTGGCGGGACCTGCTCCTTTTCAAAAACGCTGCTCGCCTTTTGTTTTTGTGTCCTGTCAAAAACGCTCACCTAATTAAGGATGAGATCTCAGGCTCAGAGAAAAGCCCCGTTAATGACTCTCTGAGAATTTACTTAATGAGTTTAGATGCCCATTGTGGGATGAAGCTTCTGGAAGATGGCTCTGGCAGAAAAAGGGGGATGGTGGGGAAAAATAATGTGAAGAAAACGGGGGGACTGGGCCGTGGTGAGTTTATGACTGAAGGCCAAAGAGAAAAGGTGCAGAGCAAAACGAAAGATGAATCAAAACAGGTCATTACTACCAAACAAAAGCACAGAGAAAGAGAGAGAAAAGGAATGTTTCACCTTGATCACTGGCTGTCATTGATGCATTTTCTTTAGCAAACTCCGCCGGTCTTGTTTTAGGGCCTCAGCTGTGTTTCTTCCTTTTCGTTTGTGTGTGGAGTCTTCCTCAGCGGAGGAACGGGGCTTGTTAGCATGAGCATTGGAACTGACCGCAGACACGAGCCTCAACCTGGTGTAATTGTCATTGCTGCAGTCCTGAGAGACACATATCAAACGCCCCTCTCATCTCATCTCTTCTCTTTTCACCCTTGTTCTTTTCATCCCAGGAAGAAAACTTGTAAATTAGTCATAGTGTAGGAACAAGACTTTGCTTGCTTTCCTCTCCTCTCCCTTTCTTCAGTTCTGTTTCTTCCTATGATTTTCTCTTTCTTTTTTTTTTTTTTTTTTTTTTTGTTCTAGAACTTTTTATCAAACGTCTGTGGTTGCACAGCAGAAAAACAAAAACATCTGGAATAAACACTTGGAAGTAAATTCAGCACTAAACCTAAGTCGGATGCAGTTTAACCTGGTGGCTGCAAATGATAATCACAAGATGCAGTCGTCAAAGCGCACACGCTGCATTTTAAAGAGTCGATTCACGTGTCTGGATGGGGAATTGCACCGTGTAAATTACATTCGGCACAGGGTTTTTATTTTCAAGTGCTTGTGAGTTGCCAGATTTGCATAATTTCTTAAGTGAATCGGGCGCTAATGCAGTGCATACAGCACATGCAATAAACAACGTCATTATTTGAGAATTCCCAATTCACAGGGAAAAAGCCAACTGAGGTCATGGATTACTGTGATTATACCACAGTGTTTTTTTACAGCAAAGTAGTCAAATCAGCGTGAAGCATGACCTCCCATGGCTTATTGGTTTCATAAAATGGCAGCAAAAACAACATGAGGAAAGCACATGAGACAAGGTTCTACACATAGTGACACTAAAATAAAATATAGTAATTCATCTAGTAATATAAGCAATATAGTGGATAAGCAGGTACCACACTGCAACAAAATGGCTTATCCTAGTAGTTTTGTCTTGTTTCTAGTCATAATATCTACAAATTCTTAAATCAAGATATTTTTACTAGATAAGCAAAATGCCTTAAGATATTTATTTATTCTTGTTTCCAGGGAAAAAGATAAATAAATAAATCAAGTGCATTTTGCGTAAACAAGTATAAAGTATCTGCCAGTGGGGTAACTACTCTTGTTTTCAGAATATTTTACTTACTCCACTGATATATGTTACTCCGCCCCAATAGAAAAGTTTCGATATTTAAATAGAAACAAGACACAGAATTGTGCAGGGTAAATTTCCACAGAATGAATGCTTTTGCATCAATAGTCTCTCTGGATAAAACAGCTTGCCATATGAAAGCAGTTGTTTACAATGACAATCGCAATGCAGATTGGTGCATTGATATTTAATGCATTTATCAGCATTTTTAACACAATTTCAAAATCAACATTTTGATTAGTTTAATAAAATGCATTTTACTCCTAATTTGTCACATCGCTATAGAAGAAAAGAACGTTTGCTTATTTTTGTTTTAAATCACAAGGAGACAATTTTAAAACACAAGGAGTAAATGTGCTATGATTAGATTCTCTGGAATTAACTGGAAATGATCTATCATGTGCTGTAGCTGTTGCTGGATCTCAGCCGTGTTTGACAGCATGAGGTATACGCGCAGATATGCGTACATTCGCTAACGTAGCCAGATTGATGGATGGTATAATAGAGCGCTGCTCTGTACGGAAGGACATTAACGTGTGAATGATGTGTAGCCGACACATATTTAATATTTCATAACTCCGTAGTGAACAGTATGTCAACATCTGTCTGACCCTGGCCCAGAACACGGGGCTCATATCAGAAAGCTGATTACTGACCTTACCACAGTAATGGGCATGTTATCGATGAAAAAATCCTTCCCAGCGGAGCACGGCGCTCCGCTAAAGGCTACAGAAAACTACAACACTTCTCTAACAACATCTCAGCGCAACCACAGGGATGTTTTATTGCTCCGAGGTTACTCTTTTCTACCTCATGAGACGTAACGTTCTCGGCTGTGATTCATTAAAGCATCAACCTTTCTTTTTTCTCATCGAAATATTCAGACACAGTTTAGGAAAACTTACTCAGAACTTCTCAAGAACAAAGAGGGATCAGAGGAAAGAAAGAACTGGGCTTGTAATGCTCTGAGCTCTTTTATCTTTGGGTCATACTTGGCACCTTTGCAGACAAAAGTGACCAAAGCCTTATTGATTGATGATTATTTTTTTTCCCAGAAAAATCAATGCAATATATTTCTGCTTAATAATATTGTTTTCAAAAATATATCTGTTTCCACCATTGTAAATTTTTTTTTTAAATATTATTTTAAATGATATTTGAGTTAAATCAGTATATCAGGTTAAAAGAGAGACTAGCTGTGCATTACTTTTATGCATCATGGCTTTATTTATTTTGATGGTCATTTTAGACCGTAATGACAACAAGTGTTGACTTTATTATGACTACTTAGCCTTTTTGATTCATGCCGATGAAGCCACGATTTCTAACATTTCAAAATGTTAAATTTTTAGAATTAATTTTCTTCCCTAAGGATTCAAGGGACATGGAAAACAGCCGCAGCTAGAAGAGATAAAGGGTTGGAGGAGGACCTCAGATTTACGCTCGCTCCGTCCCGCTCTCAGTTACAGCAGTTAGATGCTGTTACATCAGCCTTTGTGGTGTTTTATGCACTCGCAGCGATTCAATTATTTGTTTGTGCGAGTCAGCTGTGCAGCGAGTGATGATTCACATAAATTCAGCCGTGAATCCCAGAGGAACTCCCACTGTTTCTCTCTGAGTGATGTTCTTCTAGGGAATGATGGTGTCACCGAGTGTTGAGGAAATGTTTTGATGAATGTGATGCGATAAAAGCATCGGCTGCCAAAATGCCAGAGTGGGAAAATTTCATTCATCAAATTAAACCTGATCGTTTCTCTCTTCGGAAAACTTAATCTCTTTATTTTAGCCTTCAAGTCAAAACGACGCTCATTTCTACTAGTCCTAATTCACTGATTCGTGCAGCTGTTCGGTTTGGTCACGCCTGGTTGCTGCATTAACTTCTACCATGCAAAACTCATCATTTATTCTGAAGTATTCTAGAGATTAGTTAGTCTCAAACTTTTTTTTGAGAATATAGTTTTAACTGATTAGCAATTTACAGTTTTTTCGTTTGTTTTCATCAATATCCCTTTCCATCTGATGTCAGTCTTTTGTGAAACTCTTTTAATTGAAAAAGCAATTTTTCCGATGACATCGTCCATCAGGAAAACAGCATATACAATACGACTTGATGAATACAGTGATGTTTTATTTTTGGTCGAATAATATCAAAATGTCAGAAGATAAATCATGAAAATGAACGATTAGTTGATTATTTGTGTTGCATTATACAAGGACGGTTTCTATAGCAAAACGCCTTTAGAGCATAACAGATATAAGCTGGTCCAAAAATGTGGTTAAGGAGAGCTGTTTGTGTAATCTGAACTCCGCTGAGTGACGTGTGTCTTCTTCAACAGCTCAGTGTTCAGTGATCAGATCTCAACCTTACAGACATCTGCAGACAAACGTGAGTCTGTTGTTTGTTGAGCAGGGTTGCCAATTTTGTTGATAAATGTATCAACTTTTCTAACTTCCTTGAAAAAGCAACACATGTAGCTATTTTTAAAAATGTTTTAGCAACTTTTGATTCAAATATGACGGCGCACATTCCCTCTAAATTACACAGGCTGCTATATCTGCAATTGTTCAATTTAATGATAACAATAATAATATTTAGTGTTTGTTTATCACTGTAATTAGTACACTGTAAGAAATAAAACGGAAAAGGTACTACTAATTTTCATGAACATTATCCGTTGTTACCCTGACCAAAAAAAACAAAACAAAACATAAAATAGTATACATAATTAAATATAAATACATATACAAAATATACACAGAAAATTCCTTCATATTAACAAAGTGGATAGATATGTAGTTTTACTATTTTACTAGATGTTGTATTTTGAATCGCATTATGTAATAAATGGCCAAAACTGGTACTGCAATCACCTTCAAAATACTGTTGAGCGGTGTCTCCATTGACTAGATCAGCTGCAGGATCCAGGAATGACGAGTCACCGTTTTAATTTCCCAAACAGTTTATTACATTTTCAGTTCGATGACACCACCTCGTCCGTATGCGCTAACGTTACTATGCACGAACATGCACAACTTTGTTCGACTGTAGTGAATATTTAAAATGTCCATTTATAAATTTTTATAAACATTTATAAATTAAATTAAGGTAAATTATTAATCTTACCTGTCCAGGAGAAAATTTGCAACACTGGCGTCTGTTTTCAAGTTCTTCTCCGCTTTTATCCGTCTCCATCATTCAAACGCTTCTCCAATGCAAACCCATGTCTTGTTTCGCACGTAGTCACACCGTGTTTCAGATTCATAGCGAGGTCTTTTACGTTTCACACTCGAAATGTTAGACATTTTTTTAGTAGCTGCTGCAGCCGCATCACTTAATGCAGAGCAGACGACCTGGATGCCGAAACACTACTGACTCTGTGATTGGGCGATAGATGGAGGGTTTCGCTTCAGGCCAAAACAAAACATGACAACATCAACATCAGTTGAGGGCTGCAACTGCGCTTTTTAAACGGCTGTAGTACTTGAATGAGTACTTGAAATTAATATGATTTCTTAGTGCCTGCTGAACATAACAGAGATATTTTATGATTATTACAATACATTTCTTACATACGGTAATGTGAGACTTAAACTGTTCTGATCAGACTGAAATGATCAGGAATCTAATATTGAGACTATTCAGACAGAAACATCACAAGCTTTTTCTCACAATACTCGTAGCATCTGCATCAACCTTTCTGTAAAGAGACTAACAAAACACAGCACAAGACAGACACACCAGCTCTCAACAGATTCATAAAACTATTCAAACAACACCGCTAGCGACCTCAAACTCTGGGGTTAAGTCACAGAAGTGATACAAATACAGCCTGAACACAGGGAAAGTCAGATGTCTTGGACAGATCCTTCATCCAGAAACTGAACTGAAGTGCCCTTCCTTTGGTGGGTGAATCCATAAGTCTGTAATAAAGTAAATGTGGTTGATTGCAGGAGTGTGTCTTCATGTGCCATGCGGCTCAAAAACGTTTTAGTTCACAACACCTCTGCTAATTAGAAATAATCAAACACACATCACTTCCTGGTTCCTGGTCACATGACATCATGTGTCAGGCCAGACTGATGATGTCACATCCTTTTTAAGGTAACGTGGTCAAAAGGACAGTATTTCTTTGAACAACACTGCTCATGGGAATGTATTCAGCAATGCAATTTATTTAACTTCATAAAAGTGTGTGTGTGTGTGTGTGTGTGTGTGTGTGTGTGTGTGCGCATGAGTATATGTTGCGTGAAGTTTTCTTGCACTAAGCACTTCATTTTTATCATTGATATTTCATGATTATCTCTATGACGGGATGACATCATAATGTTGATGTGTTCCTATAAGAGTTCTAATAATTGGGTCAGAATTTGTTTTTATTATTATCTATTTATTGATTGATCTTTTTCAGAAAACAAGACCAACTATCTTTTGTCATTTTGCTTCTTAGGTAAACTATTTCAGTGTAAGAATGTGTAGGTATTTGCAGTGGAAAATGAGAAATATATACTAAAAAAAATGATTTAGTTCATGTCTTTGGTGCAGTTTCCTTTTTTTAATAAGTGCTCTAACTTAAGTTTTGAGATATCATGCATTATAGTTTGTTTCATGGTACAACGAACTTAAGAGATTGAGGAACATTTGTGTTTAATGTTCTTCACATTCTGAAGAGTGAAACACTGAAGCTGTCAAAACATTGACTTACAGTATCCTTTAAATAATGTGCCTGTGATAGAGGTATTTTATTATTAAACATGTTTTTATTAATGAACATTTCATGTTGTCATCCGCTGAGACTCAGTCTCAAAGCTTCTGTGGTTAAAGTGCAAGCTTATTTTCATTCAAAGCAAACTGCTCTCTCTCTCTCTCTCTCTCTCTCTGTGTTTCTCTGTGCAGCTTGAACATTTGTTTGTTGTTTTGTCTCACTGGAGCACAGAATCATGGGATGCGTTCTCCTCCATCTGACTACAGGAGGTGTAAGACAAGAAAAGACATACGTGCGGGAGAAGCCTTGTTGGGGTCAGAAGCCAACAGAGTTCAAAATTGCTAACACGAACACCTGTGGAACGTCAGGTTTGTTACCGATCAACACGATTCAGGACACACATCATATCAGCTGATGTATCCGGAGCATTTGAGCGGCTCAGGTTTTCAGCAGGTAAGCAGATGTCAGATGAAACCTAAAACGTTTAGAAGAAAGAGCTGATATTGCTTTAAATAGACAGCTGAATCTCATGAAATATGTCTAGAACACTGTCGTCTCATTTTTCACCCCAAAATCAAAAGAAAACGTTTTTACATGTTTGTTATGATATGTTTTCATTAATTAAGCCCATCTGTAATCTGAAATCTGCTTTAGTTCTTCCCAAGTTTTATTTATTTCATTTATTTACATTCATGCTATTTATTTTCCAAATTCTGTTTTTTTACCCTAACCCTATTTTATTAAAATATAATATTTTATTTAACTTTATAGTACTCAAAAAAGCATGTCCAATTTATTGAAATCATGAAATGTATTTTTTTTTTTGTTCAACTGCATTCACACACTCTCAAAACTGTGCCTGTTTTATTTATTTATCATTATCTTTTTTTTTCAAAAATAAAAACTCAAATTCAAGAACCACACACCTCTTGCAAAATGATCACAAACACATCCCAAAAGCAATCATTTGCAAACACCCATGTTAATTCCTGTTAGACTCGTGTGCTATATAAAGAACTGTGTGTGTTGTGTTTTGCAAAAAAGTGTTTTATGAAATTAAGAACTGAGTCAAAGGCTGAGTGTATGGTTTTGCAGATTTGGTGTGTGCTTCTCACTGATCTATATAGAGAACTGGATAGCTCATGACGTCATAGAAGTGAAGCCACCGCGCCGCCATATTGCTATTCC
>JAUMHP010000048.1:493187-506275 GCA_032361065.1 Enteromius trimaculatus | reverse complement strand
ATACTGTTCTTTTTAGGTTTTAAGGACAGAATATTTTTGTTCTACATCGTTTGTAATTAAGCTGTAATTTATCCAAAATATGCAAAAATATTTATGCAATATTTATAAAATGTTTATGTTGTCATTTCAATTACGCAGTACCATTAAAAGAAAAAAAAAGTCCTGTGATGCATTTAAAATACACAGAATGTAAAGTACTACATGCTATGAAGGAAATATGAGTAGTTGGCTGTGTTGGAGCCATACACAGACAAACAGAAAGTTTGACGGATGGAGATTGAAGAGTATACAGCGAAGCGTCTCGAGATCTGAGTGAAAACCTAACAGAAGGAAAAGAACTCAAACAGTAAATCCAAAAATCAAAACTCAGCAGCCCTCCGCCTAAACGCAGCTCTGTCATAAAAGGCTTTTCATCGATGAATGGGCGGCAGAAAGGTCAATAGTTAATTAAATAATCTATCACCTCCGGACTGAGCCGGGCCTGCTGCCGTTCTCAATCAATCACTGCAGCATTAAAAGGTCAGAATCAGCTTCATTATAAACCACCTGCTTAACGTCTGCGACCGCAAGCCTCTCGCTCTGATCGCTCTGGTAGAGGTCAGAATAACTCGCCGCCGTACGTTAAGTGTGTTTGCCTTGCGTTATGTGTCCACTGAATCACTTACAAATGAGACTATGGCCCTTTTATGAACAAAAGTTTCCATCCGGAGCTCAACTGGATTCCAGGTTCAACACAATACTTATGCAAATGAAATTCACAATAATCACTGCACTTTTCAATATTTATGATGTTTCCTTACATTAGCCACGAGGTAAATACATTTGCTTCTTTTCCTCTCCTTTAATTATGAACAAAGGCCCCTGACATTAGTTTCAGAAATTACAGCCGGAATTATCGGATTTCATCACGGCGATTACTAATTTGGCCGGGCAGAAAATGGAATTTTGCGAAGGATTTATATGCAAATGTGCAAAGGCTGGAGAGACATTTCAAAGGTTTATTTATTTGCATTTTGCACAGGGACAGGTTTGTGATTTGTGTCAGAACCGGACAATATTGCGGTGTACATTAGCAGTATAATCATTTTCATCTGCTCAAATTTCCCTGAATGTTCATTATTATTGCTGGTGAGGAAATGCACCGCATCTGCTGTGTATGTGTGTGCTTGAAGCATTTTAGGGAACAAAAAAATCTATCATTTACCAACTCTCACCAAAAATGATTGTCTTTATGCTAATCCTATACATATAGTGGAGGTAGAGGGAGGCAAACAGTTTCAAAAGTCAAATCATAAATATAGCTTCACTTGTGTGCAGCAGTCTAATGAAGTCATGTAATTTATATATAAGTGTATGTTTGTGTTATTTATATTATTCAACGATAATCTTCTGAAAGGCATTTGCACATATGCATACCATCTTGCAGTGATGTGTTTAGTTATGAGACACGCTAGAACCAATGCTGCTTGGCATCAATGACGTCAAACCTGACACGACACGTCTTCACACAGAGCTTCATACGAACTAAGAGGACTTAGAATATAGTGCATGAGATTACTCATCTGATGCTTTTATGGTGCTTATTGACATTTTTGGAGCTTCATTAATGTCTGAAAAACACTACAAGAAAAACTGCAGTATTAACTTCTTGCAAAACAAATGATATTCACAGAATAAAGTGAACCAGTACGGTGAATAAATGATAATTGATAATTGTTTTTTTTATTAACATTTTAAGTTATTGTTATTATATTCTATATATTATATTTTATATTGTGTATTTTGTCATGTTTAATATATATATATACATTTTATTTTAATCAATATTATTTATTTTTTTGTTACTTGAAATAAAATGAGGTAATGTTTCTCATTTTTATTTACTTTAACTTAATAGTAAAACAATATATTTTTAAAACTACAAAAATGTATAAAAATGACAAATACATTTACTAAAACTTTGATTAAAACTAAAATGAAATGAAATTCAATAAACATATTTAACAAAACCTATAATAGAACATCAATATTAAAATATTAAGCAATATTTCTTATTTCCATTCAATTTCATTAATTTTATCAGTCTTTTAAAGTCACATGATCTCTATAACATTTTTAACTTCATTTTAATGAACAAACATGATTTTGAATAGTTTCAGTTAACAATAACTACACTGTTGTGTGTTTGATTGGGCTGCGGTTGGGTTTTGACAGAGACGCAGGAGGGGTTCCGATCCGTCCCACAGAGATTCACTCTCGAGCCCAGAAACATCTCGTCCAATCCGGCCTGTGTGTGTGGAAGCGCTCTGGAAGTGTAGAGAAACACGCTGAGACTTTGTTTGCCTCTTTATGTTTTTACACAAATTTATTCGATCAGTCTTTTGTTTGGAGTGACCCTGGGAATCGCCATGGCTTCCCTGACAAGCGCTGGAAGAATTCCCTGAGCAAACACACCCAACAACCGCTTCCACATCAATAAATATCACAGACAGCGAAGGAAGTGAGTTCTGTTCCATTGACTGTAAATGGGGACGTGAACAATAGAAGTGGACTGAACCCGACGGTTGTTTTTGAAGATGGCCGTCTGTTGAGTGATGCTCACTGGCACGCTACTGTCAACCGTCCCTTAGTCGCTGTCAAAATAAAGTCCCTCCGCTCCTTCTCTCCTGCCAACGTTCGCGGACACGTTTAGACATGCGGAGGGGGAGTCGGCATATCTGATTGGTCATGGCGATTGGACGGTCATTAACGTAATGGGTTTGGCCTCTGAGCGTCTCCGAGTGTCTCTGTGAGGTGACAGCGCTGAAGTCGCATTAGTGCTTGCCTCTCAAACGCCTCAGATTGATGCGCTCTGTCTTAGGCATGTAGCAACACTTTGACGAGATAAAAGTTTGTCCCCTCGGAGGCCATGCGGGTGTTCGGTGCTGTAACACGCCTGTCAATCTGTCGGCATCAGGGCAATACTCGACCCATCCGAAAAGTCTAATCGAAGTAACAGGATAAAACATCCACATGGATTTCACTCTCTGGCCGCCAGTGCCTCCATCTTTTAAAGGCTGCCAAAAAAACAAGAAATGAAAAAGAAAAAAAAGAAAAGTCTTGATTTGTTTACTAAACGGTCAACATGTCTTTTTTAAAACAGCGGCAGTGAGTGTCAGCGCAGTGATTAACTGTGTGCCTGTGATTTGTTACTTTGGCCAGTTAGTGCCATTTACATATAAAAACAGGCACATTTCCATTTATATTACAATTTTAAGACTCACCTTAAATCAACAGAAGCCATAAGCTCTCAAACTCTAAAGCGCTGTGCAGAATGCATGACCAATTAGACGGGTCACCCGGGCTGGATTTTGGATGAATGTGTTAAGGATATGCACAGTCTGAAATGCTGATTGCTGATTTGTGAAAACAGCATTTTGAAATAAAGCAGAAAATGCTGGAGCGGTTACTGTGACTATGCAATAAACCGCTCCACCCAATGCCACACCCACAACAAAGAAGCACGCCATGCCCACACATGATATTCTACCAGACTCCATCCACTAATTTAACCAGCAATAGATATTACTCAGTGCCATGAACACAAAAAAAAATTACTCAATGCCATGCCCCCACACATCACAATTAACCCAACACTTCAAAATAGACACCACCCACACCAGACTCCACCCACCAGTGAAAACACACACACAATAGATCTCACCAAGTGCCCCACGCTGCTCAAAGCCATGCCCCCACAAATCTTTATTAACTCTGCAATATAGACTCCACCCACCAATGAAACCATTCCACAAACCATTCTCCACACTTCAGGCCCATGGTAAAAATGTATGATAATTTGTTTGCTGAGAAAATCATAAAAATAAACAGATGACATTCTGATGTATGCAAAAAAACAACAACAACAACAACAACAACAAAAAAACTTTTATTGTTTGGATGCTTGGAGAAAAAAAAAAGAACCTGCAGGCCACGCCCCCATGTATGTCTCCAAAACATAGACACCACCCACAACAGACTACACCTACCATAAAACCATGCCCACATCACAGACACCACCCAATACCACCCCCAATCCACACACAAACATCACACTCGTGTCAGCACTACAACATATACACCACTTAACTAGACTCCACCCACCAACACAACCCCACCCCTAATACAGATTACACACTAGACTCCACCCACCAACAAAACCACACCCACAGATCACATTCTACTAAATTTCATGTCTGCATCATAAGCACCACTCACAAGAAACTCCACCCACCAACAAAACCCACAACAAGGTACTGTCTCCAAGTCACGCCCCCACACATTTCATCACACTACACCAAAAACTATGCCCACCCAAGACCACACACACTTCACCGACTCCACCCAACCCAATCCTTTTCTAGTCCATGTCCCCATACGAACGTAAATATTTTCTCATCACATCACAAAGAGAATGACAGAAAAAACATGCCTAAAATACTTTAAATGATGAATATCCTTCCATAAAGGCAAAGACAAACATGTTCTCCATCTTTTCTTTCTGTCTTTTTTCACCTACCTATCCAGGCCCTTGGGTTTAGAGCGCACAGACGAGCATAAATTGAAGGATAGGGGAGGTGACAGTAGGTGAAAATGTCTCCTCTGAGGTCAGGCCTGCTGGACACAGCGCAGGTGCTTTAATAAAAGGGGATAGAATTTCCATTTGCTCAGGACATTGTTAATGTTCACCTCTTACACGCAGGCACCGTGAATGAGTCAAGAGCCGCAGAATTCACTTTATAGACACAAATAAGAGTAAATTGTGAAATGTCACCTTTAAGCCTGCTCATTTTTATTACTGTTACAGGAAATGCCTGAGATTTCAGCCTCCAGAGGACCCTGGGCTCCCGTTCATGACAGAATCTGTCTTTATCGTTTTCCCTGAATGAGAGAGAGAGAGAGAGCGAGATTGATAGCAGATGGATGTCTCTAAAATAAACCTATCCATTACCAGCATATATGTTTACTGCTGTCTACACACTCACCGTAACATCTCTACCCTCAAACACACACACAGTGAGGATGTGTCTCTGCTGCCTCTCAGAGCACCAGCAGAGGTGTAAGACTCTTTATTTGGAGGTTTTCTCTTTCTTCTCTGGGATTCATTGTAAGCAAACAAATTGTCCTTATTGTTTAAAAAAAAAAAAAGTTAATTGTTTTGTGAAAATGTACATATATTTACACATTAAAACAATGCATTAAATAGCATCAGTTTTAATACAGCATAGGGTCATATACAAGGTGGAAAGTGGTCATAACAAAATAAAGTGTGAATGTTCTTGGCAAAAAAAACACCTACACATGAGACTCCACCCATCACACAAATCATGGCCAATCGATCGACACTCATCATAAAATCACACCCACATTACAGACTCCACCCACCACCAAAATCATGGTCATCACCAAACCCTTCCCATATCAGAAAGATGGAAGATGGGCATGAAAAAATAGATTATGGACAGAAACCACCAAGAATACACCCACAATACAGACCCCACCCATAAACCAAACCACACCACGCCCAGATCACGTGATCAACCACACAAACCCAGAGCAGTGGGCAGCAATTGGGGGAACGGTGCCTAGCTAAAGGTTTCACCTCAATCGTGGTATTGAAGGTGGAAAGAGCGCTGGTTATTCATTAACCCCACCTACAATCCCTGCCAGACCTGGGGCTCGAACCCACGACCTTTGGGTTACAAGCCCAACTCTATATCTATTAGGCCACAACTGCCCCATGACAAGCTCCATCCACCACCAAACCCAACCCTAGAAAGGTTGAAAATGGGCATGAAAAAAATTATTATGAACATGAACCACTAAGACCACACCCACAACACAGACTCCACCCATAAACCAGACCACACCCATATCACAGACTTCACCCATCAACAAACCCCACCCATATCAGATGGACACCATACCCAGATAACAGACTCCACCCATCATCTAAACACACCCATATTCAAGCTCCACCCACTGTCCAATCACAGCCATATCAGACTCCACCTATCACCGAAATTATTGTTAAACAGACTCCACCCATCACCGAACCCTATCCATATCAGAAAGGTGGAAAATGCACAAGAAAAATAAAATAAAATAAATGATGAATGCTTTGGCACAAAGAACCACCCAGGCCACATCCATATCACAGACTTCACCCACCAACAAACCCCACCTATATCAGACAGATTCACCATATGGACACCAAACCCACACTACTTACTCCACCCACAATCTCACCACACCCACATCTCAAACGCCACTCACTGCACGATCACAGCCATCACCTAATGATGCCCACATCTCAGACTCCACCCACCACTTTAGTTTACTAATTAGCTCCACATGAAGATAAAAATGGACAATGAAGAAGAAAAAAAATGGTCAGTAAACAATTTTACCAGCGTTAAAAGCAGACCTCAGGGTCTAAAAATAACATAAAATGGTCTGATGTGTGGCTTTTAACATAAAGCTCTCCATCCAGGTAACCCAGCGGCTGTCCTCTCCGAGGGATTTCGCTTAACCCCGCTTTCTAAATTAGGCTGATTGTCAATCTTAAGAAACAGAGCACAGAATAATGCCGTAACCTGCCCGCAGTCATCCTCCTGTGAGCGCCGGCCTGCGTTAAACCTACCGCCGCAATTTGCCCCTGAATCACAGAGTCAGTTTAGCACAACAGACAAAGCAAACATTCATATATTCAAATTAGATTTGAAACACTTCAGTGATTCTGGGGAAGTCAGGAGTCTGTTTACCACCTCCGAACCGTGGCGTGTGCGAGCGCGCCTGTGTCTGTTGCCAGTGCAAATTAACTTGGCCCTGTGTTTTCAACTCTTCGTTAATTGTGAGAAATAATATTAGACATTTTTTGTGGGCCGGCGTTGGTGTATTGTATTCTAATAAGTAAAGAGGAACTTGCAGAGAAACAGCTTATTAAGAACAGAGCCGCTAGTTCAGGACAGCCACTGATTAAAGGTAAGACAGCTAATCCTGAATATATTACATATTTGCATTTAAAATGCTATACGTCATTTGAATATTAATTGAAATATGGAAATTATGTATATAACTGCAATGATGAAACGTTTAAAATGATAATTAATCCAGTACAGGTACATGCCGTTTTTAAATATTAAACCTGTCACCCAAAATGCGTGGTTATGAAATCAGATGAGATTCAGAAAGCCTTCAGAAGATTGTAAAGGATGAAGGCGGATTGCTTTTCATTAGCCAGACTGCAGGTGCGGTTATCAAAGATTCAAAGAAACCTTTTGGACTCCACAATGTAAACACAGTATATAATATCAGCTTACCTTACACTCTTCCTATCCTAACATGCACTCAGTTTGTTTAGTTTCATAGAGAGGCTGAATGTATTGATAAAGTGGAATATGGAGTCACACACACCTATGACAAACGTGTTTGCAGCGTGTGGCTAATTTGTTTCCCGGATCTCTTCTGGGAGAATCCGCAAGCCTCTGAACCCTCAATCCAGAGATCCGGCCGTTAATGTGTCTCTCTGGGGCCTGTGCAGGTTTCATTAAACATCACAGGTCACAGTCGATACAGCAATGCAAAAATACCATCGAGTTTATTGAGCTGCATTATTGGCCTGCTGCTGTTCGGCTCGGCGGGACTCACAGCGAAATATCTACAGTACAATTCATCCAATCAGAAGACATTGCTGCTTCTGTAAGAATGATAACTGTACTGCAGCTGCTACATTTGCTTTATAAGCTTGTAAGGTTTATTAGATTAACCCATCATCGGTCAGAAATGACAAAGGCCTGACTAAAACTCAAGCCACTGCTTCATTGAGTCAGTGCTGCTTCTGGTATGTTTTGTACATGCAATATAAAAAAAATACACTATAATAAGTTTCATTCATTTCAACAAACTGATTCATATTACAAATGCTGCACGCATTATGAAAAATGCCATGTTTTCTCACAAACACACGCACACAGCTCTGAAAAAAGACTTACTCAATATACATCTTCATTTGGGAGATGCTACTACTATACAATGATGAATAAAAAATGCTCATCAGATGTGTTTTTGCCTTTTTATGCTTTTATTCAATTTATGAATATGCTGTAATCTAAGTTCAGTGTATAATATAGTAATTGTACAGTGATGTCACCGTGTTCATGTGACATGACTTGAATACACCATATGGCAGGCTGCTCATACAAAAAAATCAATGTTTTAAGGCTCAGTATTTCAGTTTTATAGATAAATCAATGTATGAATGCACTCATACAAATCTTTATCAGCATTTATGATTGCACGAGGAACCTTTAACATCTACTGAAAGGTCCATTGCACTAAAGGTTCTTTAGATCATTAAAATGTTCTCCACATCACAAAAAAAAAAAAAAAAAAAAAAAATTAAGAACCGTTCGCTAAACCCAAAATGGTTCGTCTGTCAGCGTGAAAATCCCCTTTACACTCTTAAAATTAAAGATGCTTCATTTTTGGTTCCACAAAGATGCGTCGAGTCAAAGATTCTCAACAGAACCATCTCTTTCTTACATTTTTAGAATCTGAAGAAGAAACTAAGCTGAAAGGTTCTTCAGATGTTAAAGGTTCTTTATTTAGACAAAAAAGGTTGTTTAATGGCATCATGAAGCATCTTTATTTTTTATTCTGACTTTGCATTAAATCAGATTATGTTTATGCGGTTTAACATCCAAACATTGTTTATCTATGTGTTGACTGATTTGAGAGAACACATTCTGTTTCCCGTGAAGAAGTCAAAGCTCATCATCGGTTTATTTTCATTTCGTTCAACTCATTTACAATTCTCCCGAACATCAAAATAAAACACACAAAATGCCTGAAAATACAATTAGGCTGTTGACCCGGAGCCGTGAGGAGAGCGAGAGAGATTTCAGGCCCTGCGGCGCTTGACCTGCTCGTATATTTCCAGAGATATCTTCAGTGCTATGATTCTCTCTGATTCTCTCCGACGGAAGCCATGCATCTCTAACAATGACAAGCACATCTTCACCAACTGAATAAATGGTAAGGTGGAATACAAACCAGTAGATGCATGTGCTTTATTTCTCATGTCTATGCTTTCTTAGATAAGGAGAATCACCACGATCTGTGTATGTTCTTAAAAATCCGAGAGCGTGTTTATTCAAATTCCCGCATTAAACATTTCCTTCAATCAAAACACGCCAGAGCCGTTCTTCCTCCCTAAAGCTGCTCATATGAGACAAATCCTCGGCACTCTTTTGTTTGTGTATTTTAGAGCAGCAGGTTTAAAAAGAAAAAAAAAAAGAAAGAAAAAAACCCGGGAAAGCAAAGTGAAGTGCACTATTTCCAGCCGAACGGAGGGTCTCCGGAGAGACGCGAGTCCATTTACATGCAGGTTTACAGAGAAACAGAGGATTCGTCCAGCGGCCGAACACACACAACATTAGAACCTCTGCCAACCTGCTTCTAGGTAAGAAAGAGAAAGAGAAGGATAAAAACCAGCAGATAAATAAAACTAAATAATAAATAAATACAGATATAGCCAGAGCCAAAGGGCAGCGTGGAGTCCGTGTCTCCGACAGCTGTTTCCTGAGGTCTGTCGGCTAGTTTTGTGTTTCTGTGCTTCTCCGAGTGAGTCATTATTCGAGCGTACAGAAGCTCATGCTGGAATAACAGCACTGGCCCCTGTCGCTCTGCTAAAACCTTTAATCTGGCGGCCCCTGAGGGCACTGAAGGTGTTTAATAATTGAAGGCGTTTAAACAAAAGGTGATTTTCATCCTGACAGACCTCGACTGGACAGAGACTATAGGACCTGATGGAAGACACCACAGGAGGTTACAATTACAGACTGAGAACCTTCGTGAACAAATTCACGTTTGAAGAACTCGGCTAAATTAATACAATTATGTTCATTAGTGTGAAGCTGCTTTTAAACAGTCTGTATCGTATAAAGCACTACAGACAACAGGAAGTATGAATGCATTGAAGTTTCATAAAGTGACATTACAAGTAAAAAGAGATTGAATGTGAAATATATGCATACTAGCATAAGGTTATTGTTTTGATAGAACATGAATATGGAAATCATTCTAAATTCAGCCAGTTATCAAAGTGCAATGACTTGATTTAATCTAATTTGACTGGATCTTTACATTTTGTATTTTTGATTGGATAGTAACATTTTTGCTGTGATATTATTATAAAGATAATGACTGACAGGTAGTTTGACCAATAGCGTGCAGGCATTGTACATGTTTGACCAATCATGGCTTGTGAGAAGGTGGGATCTACAGAGAGCGGTCAAGGCATGGCAAATACGAGTGCACTTAATGTTGGAGAACTGTAGAGAGATTGTCAATAAGAAAACTAAACCAACTCTGGCATTTTAGGAAATCCTGTCACATATCTGAAGATCAAGTGTAAAGCTCAGCAAATCAAACTCGTCCAGGTGAAGAGAAGAGACAGAACAGCAGGTGAAACACGCCACATCACGATCTGTGATGAAGATGCCTTGAATCTCACACACACAAGCAGAAGAGTGTGTTTGTGTGCTGAACTCGGTCGTGTCTCTCTGGTCTCTGGGTTCTGCTCAGGTTGAAGTGAGTCTTTAAGTGTGCATTTAACCTGCAAGACATTCAACAACACCCTGAACCCCAGAGATCAACGCACCATTACCTTCCAGAGAGCGTGTGAGTGTGTTTCTGGCCGGATGTTCAGGAGTGTGTGTGTGAAGTGACCAGGTTGCTGGAGTCAGCCGGAGGTGAAGCGAGCCGAGATCTTCACAGCATCTTCTCCAGGGATCCACAGCCACGCACACCTCCACTTCTGCTTTCACACCATCTTCTGCTCTCCTTCTTCACCCTAAAACAGGCTTTTAGACATCAGAGTCATTTACCGGGGACTGCTGTATCCCAGACACTTTGTCGAGGCTGATTTTGGGAGTTTGGGCGTTTGACCTCCGCAGAGAGACGCAGAGGTGAGAGTCTCTGAAGCTCTTTTCTTTTCCCACCTCTCCTGTTCTCCTCCTTTACCTTTTAGATGACAAGCCATGTGTAAGTCAACAATCCCAGAGGCCCACAGACTCGACCAGACCGTTATTATTTACACTGGATATCAACCAACCGCATATAGTTCTTCCATTCAGAAGTTGTAAGGGTCAGTAGGATTTTTTTTTTTTTTATATAAAAATACAGGGTGCAATTCTAAAATATAGTTACAATTTAAAATAAATGTTTTCTGTATGAATATACATTACAATGTAATTAGTATTTGTGATGCACAGCTGATTTTCATTTCATATGATGATTTGCCGCTCAGAAAACATTTCTGATTAATATCAGTGTTGAAAACAGTTGTGCTGCACAATATGTTTGCGGAAACCGTGATACATGTTGTTGTTCTGGATTCACAGATCAACAGAAAGTTAAAAAAAGAACAGCATTTATTTCAAACAGAAATCTTTAGAAACATTAGAAATGTCTTACTGGCCCCAGAACACACCCAATACATTTCTGGGATTGATTGACTGCTGTATTCTTTTATATTATGAGCGTTAAATGTTATAATGGACCTGTTATTTATGCTGTAATGTTTGTTTTATATCAAGGCTGATAAAGAAAGAGGTGCTCGGAGCGTGAGGGGCAGGAGAGAGTGAAGGATTATGGGTGATTGTACTGAACCTTCTGCATACGTTCAGCTGCAGGGCAAACACACACTACAGCATGAGCGTTAATAACACACACATCCTGCTCCTCTCTGACCTCACAAGACAAACAGACTCCAAACCGCCTGATGAACGAGGCTGGAGCTCGGCCAACATGACCACACACACACACACACACACACACAGAGTGTCTGATAAACTGGTGAATGTTCATTAATGCAACAAAGGTTGGTTTGTTATTCCATGTGCTGCTATGGAAACCGTTCCATCAGTTATTCCAAGAATATCAATGTATCATACAGCGAAGGGTCACGCATTCAAAATTCTAAAATTGTATCATTTACTCACCTCCATGTTTTCTTTTTTTCACTGCAACAATGAATCAGATGTTTTGCAGGATGTTCAAGCTGCCCTTTTTTCATATAACAATAGCAAATCGTTATTAATGAAAAAAAACTGTAATCCACATGACTCAGTACTTCGTGTCATCTGATAGCTTTGCGTGAGAAGCAGAGTTGTTTTGGAGTGTGTGGTCTGTTGGGGATGTGTTTTTGTGTTTAACTGTTTATCCTAACATTGCCTTCCCACATAAAATCTAGTCAAGTGCATCAGTCCAATATGGTGACATCTGTCCTCGGCCCGGCCCGGCCCAGGGGCTCCGGCTGCTGGCATCAGACACTGGCGCTCTCTGAATGCAGACACACACGGCACAAACAAAAGAGACAGACCGTCAGACAGACAACTGACACGTCCACATCATATCAGATATCTGAAATACTGACCTGAGCAAATTAGCAGCAGAGTTGCTACTGCTACAAAATAACTGTGGTACAAAAAATATGCAGTTATGGGTATTGCATTGAAATTAAATACTGTTCGGAAGCCTTTATACACACTCATAATCTGACATACCTAAAATCATTTTTCATGTAAACACTTGGCGCATTCTTTTTTAATAGCCTAAAGGCTGGATGGGTCAACTCTGGGCTGTTTTTCCAGAATAATTAAAAACTAAATTTCGTGCACAAATTTCAAATGAACAGACAGACTAAAAAGCCAATTAAGAGATATTTATTCTGCTTAACAAGGCTGCATTTATTTGATCAAAAACACAGTAAAAAACAAATTAAATATTATTCAAGTTCAAAATACCTGTTTTCTATATGAATATGTGTTAAACTGTGATTTATTTCTGTGATGTTCAGCTGAACTTCAGTGACACATTATCCTTCAGAAATCATAATTCTAATATATTTATTTGCTTTTTTGTGGAAACAGGGATAAACGTTATTTTTCAGGATTCACAAAAGTTTAACTTAAGCTCTGCGGCTATTTTGGGGAATTCCGCCTGTTTTTTCCTACCAAAATTAAAAAGCTTCCCATACCCACATA
>JAUMHP010000048.1:475355-489973 GCA_032361065.1 Enteromius trimaculatus | reverse complement strand
ATTTTAGATTTTCAGTTTTTATTTTAATGTAAGTTTTAGTCATATTATCACTTTTTACATTGTTTTAAATATTTTATTTTTATATTAGTTTTAATTTCATTTTGTTATGTCCCATCTTTTTGTTTTTCTCTATATTTTTGTTCAGTAAGGATGCATTGGTCAAAATCGGTGGTAAAGATCTTTATAAAGTTACACTTGAACTTTCTATTCATCTGTGAATCATGAAAAACTAAATGAATCACAGTTCCCACTAAAAATAAAAACAAATAAAAAAATGTGCAGCACGACTGTTTTCAACACTGATAATAAGAAAGATTTCTGAAGGATGATTCACCAGAAAGCTGCTATTTTACATTGTTGTATTTCATCCTTTTGACTGTATTTTTACTGTAAATAACCTACAGTAACCACTGCAGTCAGAACTTGTTACCGTTCACACTCGTCAGGAGTGAAGTCTAAACGTGAATATATGTTTTCTGGATTGTTCTGATCCTCTGAGAAATACGCTGTCATCTTGCGTTCACAAATGAGCTAAAGACAGAAAACGAAACGTGAAGAGGTTTCTGAAACAGAATAAATTATGACTGTGTGAAGATGATCTGCATTGAGTGTCATTCATTATGTCAGTCGTCACAGGTATCCGTCACACTAACGAGAAGAGCTCGGCTTGTCTCTCTCCAGACTGTCACGCTGATGCTTCGCTCGGGACCATCCTGACAGGAGTCTGTGGTCAGCAGCCGGACCTCAGGGAGCTTTAACCAGACTCTGATGTGCTGGAGATGTGAGAATGAGCTGGTCCTCCAAACGAGGTACGCTCTTCTCTGTGGTATTGATTGCAATTGTCAGTAAATAAATGCAGTAAGGCATCGTTTCCTCCTGCTATAAACAGTCATCTCAGGTGATGTTGAAAAAATGTGAAAACGAGCTCCAAGCGTTTTGTGATCCTAAACCACCCACGTTCATCAAAAGTGGCTAGAAACACGTGATCATGTGACATGTGTATAGTGTTTTTATTATTGTTATTATTATTTTTATTTATGTGTACATTTTTTTACATTCCCAGTATCAATTTAAAGTTATTATATGACTTCTTATTAAGTTATTATAATATTTAATTAATTAATAAATAATATTAATAATTATAAAAATATATTTCCTTTTATTTTTGTAGTATCAGTTCTCATTTTAAGTTGTTGACATTGTTTAATAATTTAAGCTTTTTTTATATTTTGAGCTTTCATTTAAATGGAAGTTTTTGTCATTTTGTTGTGTTTTCATATTTTTTAATATTAAATGTTTCGTTTTAATTGTTATAGTATTTTTATGGTATATTTTTTGTTCTATTAATGTTTTCAATTGCATTTAAATTGTATTTTTATTTTATTTTTTTTTACTTTTAGAAAAAAAAAAGAAAAAAAAAATATTTTTCATTTGTTATTTGTATGCACATTTTTAATTTTGTTATCATATTTTGGCTTAATTTAATATTATTTTATATTTGGCTGTGCTAATTTAAATGATTTTTTTTATTTTCTTTTAAATCTAAAAAAAAAATTATAATAATAGTTTTCAGTTTTAGTTGACAGTAACAATGTTTATTGTCATTTCAGTCAAGCAGCTGTTTTCAGCTGGAAACCACCTGACACACTAAACCAGCTCAGAAACCCTGCTCGTTGCAGCATACATGTGAAACCTCACACGTACTTTAAAGGTGGGACCTTCACTTGAAACATGATGTATGTGGTCAGATGAACTAGATTTAAGAGCAACAGGTGAAATGTGCATTTTCAGATGACGATTACAGCCAAATACGGCCTGAAGGTAAAATGTGTGTCCTCATCTCAAGAGAACGGAGAGTCCTTCTGCTTCTGTGTCTCTATTGACCCCGTCGACTACAGGGAATATTAACCAGCCAGTAATTCAGTCCAAACTAAATGTTTGCGCCTGCTAGCTCTCCCACGCCAGATATGATATTGATGCAGGATTTGTTAAATCTACGATCGTTTATCACAAATTACAGCTGGCGCAGGGCTGCGGGGCCGCGGCGTATTGGAGAGGACATGCAGGAACAGCGGGAGAAATCGATAGAGTCCAGAGCTCAGACGACTGGAGAGGACCGAACACAGGCCTGGGGAGAAGCAGCGGGCCTTTAATAAGAGCCAGCACTTTCCCAATCAATGCAAACATCCCATACACTCCCTGATCAATGAGATGTTGTGATGCTTCAGAGCTGTAGGTGAGTGAGGAGATCAAACACACGCTTCCACAACTTTCTGGAGTTTCTCCTAAAACTGCGTCTGATAAATAAAAACAGACACAGATACACAGATAGAGCTTTATGTGCACGCACTCAAAAACAACAACAACAACAAAATAAAAGAAATATTCACTACTACATTTAAAATGTATGTGTTTGAATTTCTTATGAAATTTGGATTAAACCATTTTAATAAATTTAATGTGATGAATATTTATCAGCGAACAGTAAAACAAAAGCAGTGACGAATGTGTTTATAGCTCTACAACAAACTAGATTAGATTATTAGTTTGATAAATTGTGTAATTCACATGTATGGAAATGCTACTTGTAATTCGAATACATAAATCTTAAATTTAGGCCCCTAAATGAGGCCATGTATACAACAGAAAATCTCAAAAGCTTGATTGATGATATTCATGCAAAATGAATGAAAATAATTTGCTAAATGCAACTGTAAAATATTAACATTTCTAAATATTACAAAATCATTATTGTGTGATAAAGCTGCTATGAAACAATGAGCATGGTTAAATATGAAAACATTTGACTTTGACACGTGTTTCATTGAAAGTAAGAGACAGGTCTGATTGTGTGGAAGGTGTTTGTTCTGCTGCAGGATTCGGGGAAGAGCTGATTATTTTGTACAAACGTGTCCCATTTCCCGTCTCAGGTCTGTGGCGTATATGATATTGACGGCAGGACGGTGGGTGATTAATCAGCTCTATTGATCGTCTGCGGCTCTGATATCTGTACTGCACTCCTTCACAGCACCTCCTGAAACACACTGACAATCAATGAGAAACTCAATGACTTTCAAAAGCAAACGCTTGCTCTACGACTGCTTCCTTCGGTGATTACAAATTTTATTTAGAAAAGAAATTCAATCAGAGAGCAGCGGCTGGTTCAGGCTTTAATAAAGCAGTGCGACTGTCACAGAGAATATATCAAACGTGTGTTTGTTTCTCAGATTTGATCGTCTGTGAGGAAGACATGATTCTGATCTTCTAGAAAAGTCGGACGGTTCTAGTCTTAGAATTACAAAACATGATTTCAAAAGAAGAAGAGCTAATTTTTATAGACATTTTTGTGGAACTATTTGATAGAAAATTCAGTAAAGAACAGCATTTATATGAAAATAATTTTTAGGTTTAATGCATCTTTCCTAAATAAAAGTCTTTTTTCTTTCTCTCTATCTTTATTATTTTATTTCATACATCACAAAAATCAAAGCATATTAGAATGATTTCTGAAGATAATAAAAATTAAAAATAATAAAAATTGATAAAAATAATAAAAAATATTTTGACACTGAAGACTGTAATGATGCTGAAAATACAGCTGAACATCACAGAAATAAATTACACTTTAACACAGATTCAAATAAAAAATACTTGTTTTAAACTTTAATAATATTTCACAGTTTTTACTGTATTTTTATCTAATAAATGCAGCCTCAGTGACCAGAAGAGGCACATTTTAAAAACATTCAAAATCATAGCGTATACACAATTTTTGAAGTTAAAAATATTAAAACGCAAAAACGTTTCTTGCTTTTAATATTTGTTTAAAGGTTCAAGAGTAAAATAAAAATAAATAAATAAAATAACATCTTACATTAGGATAGAAATTGTATCAATGGAAGCATTTCCTGAGAATCAAAGGCATGATCTTGGCAAGTTCTGTATGATCTGCTGTAATCTGGGCAAAAACCTTAAAGCACAGAGATTTCTAGAAAGCTGAAATATTAAGAGCGGGTCTGGTGTGTTATACTGTAAACACACACAGCTCATAGATGCACAATTGAACAAGTATACACCTTACTGGAGTAAAATGAGCGCTAATATGTGTGTGCATCTGTCTGGGTTCAGTGACTCGTGAGCTTTTGTAATAGACGCTAGAAACACCTGTCATTGCAGTACGTCCGTGTGTGTGTGTGTGTGTGGTCTCTGCGTAAGCAGATTATAAACGGTAATCCAGGTATTCGGGCATTTACATAAGTACTCATAAACCTGAGCTAACGCAAAGCTGTTTATCATCATATTTATTTATTTTTCCATCTCATGCATTTCTCCTCCAGGGGACTTTCTGAATTAAAGCTTGGTCCTGGTGAAATCACTCTTACTTGCATGTGGCTTTTATCCACAGAAACACATGAAAAATGAATTTTGGCACCGGTGTTTTCTGCGGCGTGCAGGCGGTGTATGTGTAGATAAGACTCAGTGCTCAGTTTGAGCAATAGTTCACCCAAAAATGGAAATTATGTCTTCATTTACTCACTCGCATGTTGTTCCAAATCCCTCTCTTCTATGCAGTAAGAAAGTTCGATTTTTAAAGAACATCCTGTTTGCTCTTCTCAATGAACTGCAGGAGAATGAGAAGCGGGCCTCATTTAGAAAACACACATCAACTAGATTTGGTCCTAAATTCCACAGATTTCATCCTCTGTGAGGAACAAGTCAGGATTTATGAAGACAAATACTGACGCGAAAATATTCATATGCATACAGCAACTTCTTACATATATACCAGTAGTTAAAATAGTGCAAAACTGAGACAGTACTGATACTAAAGACAGATTGACAAAATGCATTAATATAAAATTGAACATCGATTAATCATGGTTCAATTAAATGTGTGCAAAATGTGTACATTTATTATATAAATACAAACATATTTAAGAAAACAAGTTATGTTTATTTGTTCAATATATTTATTATTTTATTTATGTATTTATTATTTTTATTAAAATATAATAATATAAATATATAAGTAAATAAATGTAGATATTTTTTAAAATGTATTTATACAAAACAAAACAAAAATGTTTCTTTTGGATGTGATTTATCAGCACTAATTGTTATCTGTGCAAACGAGGGCAGTTTTAGGATAATTACAAAACCAGACTACTTTTTGATCACTTTCGACCTGACTCATTAATCACTTTGATTTTAAAATAGGACAATCTTGTACCATATTTGACATACAGTAAAAAGTCAAAGAGTAAGAATATATTCTATTCTATTAACATCAACATAAAAATTACATTATGTCAAGGGGCTCATGGGTTTAATGAATACCTAATAATTAATTCAATCATAAAGATTTAAATAAACATTTTAAATAACATCAATCAAAATGAAGGGAAAAAAAACACTTTTTTAATTTACCTGCATGTCATGTGACCATTAACCAACATCAGAGAACCGTGAACATGAAAAAGTGATACTAAGTTTAATACTATTATATTATAGTATTATATTTAATAACTTTTTGTGTGTGACAATTTGATGACGTTAAGATTTAGGCTCATTCTACATGTCTTCATACCTTATGTCCAATGATTAATGCACTATATCTTCTGTTACATGAAAATCTCTGCTGCTGCTCTAAAAACACAATTAACCTCAAATCACATTTTCTTGCATGTCTTACCTCTCACAATAAGTGTATGGATATAATAAAAATAAGAACTTAAATCTGGCTCTTTTTCTCAAACGCTCATCATGTTTGAGCTCTGAAGGCTCATCACATTTGCTTTTTAGGAACCACTTCTACATGCATTTCCACGAAACCATCATTAATCTCCTTCCAATAACCATCTTTCTGTTTCATGTAGATGTTTAGTCAGTCTGAGAGCTGAATGAAAGTCACGCGGGTTGGGAACGACACGAGGTGCGAGTAAACGATGACAAAGTTGTCATTTTTGGGTGATGGTTTCTTTAAAGAAGTGCTGTTGTCTGGGCCTAATTGCTGCTGTCTTTCCCCTTTTAATCAGGAATTTTCCAAAGAGCCCTTCCCGTCCTGTCTCTCTCTCTCTCTCTCTCTCTCACCCTGTTATCTAGCTGTGAATGAGTGAGACTGATAGCAGGGGGTTCTGCTGTTATTCTGGAGCTAAAGCTGCTTATTACCAAAGGTGCGATCGGCAGAACTTCATGGCAGAGATTCTGCCGGCGTCTTCGCCCTCAACAGCCATTTTATTCAGAGGAAGACAGCGAGGGAGCTCAAGGCCCGCAGAGAAAAGCCAACGGTAACCGTCTCACTGTATTCATCGTTATAAATCTCCCCTCATCCTCCTTCAGCTGTAGATTTTTGATTAGACCTGTGGATAGAATCTTCGCAAGCGGCAAATCCCAACGCAGGGATCACACGCCAACGAGACATTGACGGATGTCTTTTTTGGTCGTCGGGAGAGCGCTTGTCGTTGCCGTGGCTGACATGCTGTTGCCATGCTACACGGCTGACACGAGACGCCTGCTGCCAGGCCCCGCACCACCAGGGAGCATGCTGGGATACGGGCGGTGATTTACCTATTACACACACACACGCGCTCCAGGGCTGTGCACCATTCACAATCGAATTAACAATGCCTCAGTTTGAATTGAAGTAGCAAACAGGAAGCAGAAAAGTGAATTTAGGGAAAACGGAATGAACTTCAAAGAAACCATATAACAGCTGCAAGTGAAGTGTATAATACTGCATTTCATTTTTCGGTATGAATTGCTCATAAACACCTCCAACATAGAGCTTGTGCAAAATGAATAAATATGCATGCAAACTGATTAAGATTTACAAATATTCTCAACTGCTTACAGTACACACAAAATCTTTACTTGTCAGAAGAAAACAGAAGAAAGCATACACCATATTTGCAAAAACATGCACTAATTCACAGCCTTTGACTCAACACACAATGTGCATTTTGTGTGTGCAATTCTTGGATTCTTGGTAAATAATAAAAAAAAAATCAGGCAATGTTTTGAAAATGTGTATAAGCAGTATAAAAAACCGGATTACACTTAATTTTGATAGTCCATTTAGACATTCTACTAACTATAAGTAACTTTGTAACTACACGTCAGCTAACATTTACCTGTATAGTTTCTGATAGTCAGTATGCAGTGTGTTGTGGACTCATCAAAATAAAGTGTTAGAAGTTATTAAGCAGACGGTCTACTAATACTCTAATGATGACATGTAGTTGCAAAGTTACTTACTGTTAGTAGATTGTCTAAAGTAGACCATCAAAATAAAGTGTTACCAAAAACAGTAATAGACTTTAAATTTAGGGCCCATGATGAAAGAATTACTTTCCAAGGATGCTCTAGTTTATAATGTAAATTTAACTATATAAACTAGTCATACACTTATACACCTAAACAATATGAACTGATTATAGTTTAGAAACCCTAAGACACACAAATATTACATTTCCGCTCCAGCCTATTTTGTTGTTATGTTGAACTAATGAAATTTCTCTCGAGTGACTGTGTTGAACTGTGTTGTTTGAACTGCAGTGCAGTAAATTCCTCTTCCTGTCATCCCAATTCAACATCCTGTGTAGCACTTCAAGTTCAAACTCAGGAAGACAAGTCGTGAATCACACACACATGAACACACACCTCCTGGAACACTGGCTGATGTCGGACGACAGCCAAGTAATGTGAGGATGTGTAAATTTCTCAGCCTGTGAAGGCAGATTAAGGCGAAGAGCTTTATAAAAGGTTATAAAGTGGCAGGTACGCTTGTAGCTCCACCTCTGAAACGACCTTAATCAGCGCTGAAGAGGTTGAACCAGGTAACAGCTGCTTTTAAACCTGAGAAAATACAACATTAATCCTCAGGACGACTTCACACACCATAATAATCACATTTGTGGGTCTTACAATCAAGCGTGCTGTAAAGCACATGTAAGACACGTCGCAGCTCACAGACGCTCTCTCTCTAGTTCTGCTCCAACCCTATTCAGCTGCTTACCTTGGTAGCATTTTGAGCCATTATAGCTGCAATTTCAAAGTCGTAGCCATCATAACAATGCTGGCTTCTAAGTTACCTTGTTCTGATAAATTCCAAGGCAGTGTGTATTATCAACCAGACCAACCAGAAAAATGGCATTTTAGTGTCATTTCAGAAGAATTTATGGCCCCAGTGATGATACAAGACATGCCCAATTTTGGAGAAAATAGCACGGCCCACGAGCGAATTGTGCCATAAAGGGACCTAGGTGTGCTTAGCAGCATTTTACCGCCAAACTCTATTGGAATGCATTGCAAGCAGAGTATAGTTGCACTTCATGTGCTGCCTACATAGAATGCAATAGAAGGCTGCTGTCTATCTAGGCAGTATAGGAAGTTCATCGGGTTTTGGAACAGAGCTTCTCTCTTTCATGTAATCTGCACTCACTGTGGCATAAAAGTAATTCTACCCTAGAAACTAATGTGTCCTGGTTGTTCGTAAAGACAATTTAATCCGCTGGTTTTCCTCCATGCCTCTCAACATACCTTCAGAGAGCTTTGATATTGAGGTCAAAACACTGACATGATAATTAACACACACACACACACACACAGAAATCCCCTAGGGCAAAGTTTCACATTCTGTTCAATCAGATAATATGGACATTTAAATTTACTTCTTCCACTCGGAGCAAAAATCGATTAACTGCTCTAATTTTAGCTTTTCAGTCTCTGAATTTGCGCAGTTTACTGTGACGTTTCTTTTCATATTGATGTTCGATTTGCGAACAAATGGCTCGTTTGAGTCGATTCTTTTCAGTGAATTTGACAAATAGATTTGAAAAATGAATTGCGAATGTGAATCAAAAGCAAGTGCCCACAACATCGCTCAATTTGTGCCAAGGAATATAAACGGACAAGACGCCCATGTAAGTTTCAACTTCTTTTTTTCTGTCCCTTGAAACAAATTTGATGTGTTTTTGGTATAAAATGAACGTTGTGAAAAGCTGATAAATCATGTGCGATGACATTAATTCTGGGAGTTTCCTGCGTTTCCTAGATAACAGTTTACATGTAATATTTGAAGATCGCACGTTCAACATTTTAAAAGATGTCAGTTTAATATAATGGTTTCACGAACTGTGAATCAATGATGACCAGTTGAAGAGATTTTAATACAAATAGTCAGGCTTGCAGATGGAGTAGGTTATTAGCAGTAGCAGCACAACGAAACATTAGGCCTAAACTATTGCTAGTTTTATGTTAGTATTGTTTAGCATATCGCCAGGGTGCTGCTGCATGGTTACTAGGGAATTGTAGCGTTTCAATACATTGCTATGATGTCTAGAGCATATTGGATGGTTTCCAGGGTGTTGCTGTGCAGCTGCTAAGATGTTTTTAGTGTTTTTGTTTTTAACACATTGATATATGGGTGCAAGGGTTTAAATGCCTTTTATTGCATTGCTGTGAGCTATCTTTAAGTATTCTGGGTGGTGGCCAAGGTGTTACTATATGAAGATCTCAATACTATATGAAGATACTGTATGTAAGTTCTCAAGCACTGGCAAATCAGATTCAGGTTTTTAATTCAAATAGTTGATCTCATGACTGAACAGAAATGTCAAAGAGATTTATGGGTAAACAATGTTAACATATCAGAAGTGTTTGATAATGGGCCTGTAAGAGGTCTGTTAGATGTCTGTCCATTCTCTACCGATGCACTTTATCTGGATGTAGAACGTCTGCCGTAAGCGCTCCACATAAAGAATAAATCTACCACAATTTCCCGTTACAACAAATTGTCCAGCAACCAACAGATAATATTAAGAAAAACAGCCATTTGCCACAACAGATAAATCAGAGTCTGAGAGAGATTTGAAATTCCCTCTGACTGAAATGACTAATGCAGAAACATGAGTCTCCAATCAGGATTATATTATGGATTATTGAGTCCAGCAGGACAGCAGATAGTGTGATTTTATTTATTCCTGCATCCCATCTCTAGGGGTTTATGATTCCTGGCTTTATTGGATGTGCAACTGGAATTTAAGGAGAAAAACTTGTTTCTAGCATTGTGTGTGTGTTTAATATGTTGTCTGACGCACATTGCACTCGACCTACTGTATGTGAAACTGCAGCATAACTGGAACAACATACCGACACTGCTTCTTCAGCTCTGTAGCAGTGCAGATGTGATTTCTGACAATGACGGTTGTTATGAATTTGAGGATGATATTACATCATTTATTCATGTATCTCCAGACTAAAAATCAGTGTGTCTGTCAGTGTGTGTTGCATGCCATTCAGAATTTCAGTTGAAATTCCAATTCAGTTCCTTCATTTTATTTGATTTTGAAGCTCTGCGCCACCCCCACATTTGGTATAAAGATGCAGTGCCGCATTAAAATCATACTAAAGCATGCCAGCTCCAGTGCGGCTTTGGCACTGTGTAAATGAATTGCTTCATCTTTGTGATTCCAGTATAAAGTCATTTATCCTGCATTTGTGAAGTGTTAAAAAGTGTAGACACGACTTTTGTGGTACAAATGCAATGCATCAGCACATCTAATGGAAGTTGGGATCCGTCATAAACTTGTTATGGGAGTGAATAGGTGTCTTGTACATAGGGTTGCAACAGCTAAAACATTTCCAACAAATTTGGAAGCGTTCCACGTTTTTTGTTAAATTTTTGAAAATTTTTGGAATTTTTTTGCATATTTGCCCCTTTGCAACTCTACCTGTACATAATTCATAAATATCAGAATTGCAAGCATTTAATGCAGCTATATTTTTTCATTATCTAATTTCATTCACTGACAATTACGTGGCAAAAGTACTGTAGGAACGAAATAGAGTTTAAAGCTTGCACTAGCTTCTCCCATGGGTCTGAGATCCGATGTCAGGGGAAGTGTGAAGAGGTTGGGCGTTGTGGGTCCGGGGGAAAACACCAGAGTTAGTTCCCTCTTCAGAGGAGCGTTAGAGCTCTGCTGGGCTGAACGCTCTCCTGAGGATGCTGCTGTCTACAGAGGCCTTCTGACTCCAGAGTGCTTCATTTCACGGGATCTACAGAAGCCGCCCATGAGGGCACTGATGCTCCGTCTCAGTCGGGAGAATTTCCAGATCTTCTGTATCACACCCTTCTCAGAATCCAGTGCTTGTACCTCAACACATTTCCACCTGACAAACCCACCGGCTCGAGTTACGATCTCACCTCTTCACAGAAACGCTCAGAATCAGGACATGATGGGCGTTTTCTGGGCCTTGTTTTGGCATAAAACCTTGCAGTGCGAAAGTTGAACTCTACAGCAAAACTTTGATGAGACGGCAACCAGAATTTAATTAGCACCGAAACAGCCAATCAGATAGCTCATGGGTTTCTCTTTCCATGGAAATGCAGTTTCTTTCCAACATCATCGAAAGTCTTCTAGCTGTGTGTGACATGTGTTTACAATGACATTAGCATGGCTTTCTTAGCCGATGTTTGCAAGTGCATATGTCACGAAGATACAAATCAGGTTTTAAAGTGCTTCAATAAGCTCACAAATCGTTTTCTTGAAGAAACGTATTTGAGTATTTTGTGTTTTTTGATGTCAATGTCAGTTGCTTGGCCGGCACATGACTACTTGATGAGTGCATGGCTCCAATCACTACATCCATACTGTAACAGTAAAAAAAAAAATAATAATCTAATGTAATATTTGCACTTTAATGAATCAGAATGTATAACTACTTTTAATTCATCATCAGTGGAGAAAGAAGCTCCTTGCAGTCAGTCGCTGCAGTTACACCGTCAACCAGTAGGGGCTTAATGACCCATGCTAACCAGCCATGGATTCATCTCATTTTTTTCAGATCAATATGAGAACCTGTAAGACTCATTATAAACCTCCAGGCCGGCCGTCAGATGAGCAACGACCTGCCGTGCATGCTGGGAATTCAGAGGGAAGCGCTTGTTTGCTGTAAAGATTAGACATCACCTGCTACGACAAGTATTAAATTAATAATTCAGGGCTTTCATATTAGTTCACACCTTAGCCTAGATAACATTAAATTATTCATGAACGTGATATGAAATAAACAAAGCATTTGTCATATTTATATAAGGTGTAATGTTGTGGCGCTGTGGGGAAAGTGGTCCGTAATGAGCAGGGCAGACAGCGAAGGTCTCAGATCTGTTTCCACAGGTTACAGCGCCCCGGCCGCGCAAACGAGCTCTACAGAGACCTGCGCTTTCTCCTCCGTAATGAAAACTGTTTAAAAAGCCTCCGAGCGAAATATCGGCAGCAGCGCGTCACGGGGATCACGCAGATCACCTCAAACATGAGCGCAAACAAACGCAAAATAGATCAAGAAAACATACAATTAAAGAAAAACTGGAACAGATTTTTATTAAATTAACCTTATTAGTGCATTACGGTGAGCAAATGCCAAAAAGGGCCCTGCTCATTTGCATTAAGATAGATTTTTCAGGTTGGCTGCACGATTTAATTAAAGAAAAGATTAAGAGTCATTAGAGGAGCTGCTGTACCTTGCCGAGCGGAGCTCTCGAATGACTCAGGTTTACACACACACAGATGGTGATCCGGTAACTGCTGAACAGCTCCAGCAGAATGAGAATGATCCTATTAGATTGTGGGAGGAGGAGGAGGAGGAGGGCGACTTCCTCTAAGCCTCCCGTACATGACTCAACCTCTCTTTATATGGGTCTCTCTCTCTTTCTCTCTTTCTGTATGTGGTATTGCCCTACAATGACCCTACACCTAAACCTACACCTTACAGGAAACTATGTGCAATTTTAGATTTTCAAAAAAAAATAATTCTGTGTGATTTATAAGCTTGTTTCCTCGTGTGGACCTAAGAAATGTTCCCACAAGGTCAACATTTACTGGTATGCCTATCTTCAGGGGGGGTGTTTGGTCCCCATAAGGTGATACATACCAAATACCAGAAGCACACTCACACACACACACACACAAGCAGTCCAGGTTTTGGACAAATGGATCTGGCTCATTATTGTGTTTGTATAAAGCTACAGTAAAATGAATCCTGAATGGCGTTGTAGATCCAAAGGTTAAGGATGTTCCAGAGCATCTGTGGTATTATTCTAGACAACTGGGAGTAATGAACTATGTTTTAGAGTGCACTAACTAACAGACTAGAGTCTAGTAGTGCTGAATGATGGGCCGTCTCACAGTTTCAAGCTGACTGATGAACTTGAATGGACTGAAAAGATGTTGCTTAAAGGAATTGTTAACCCAAAATTTTTAACCTCAAGTAGTTTCAAAACTGTATGCATTTCTTTGTTCGGCTGAACACAAAGGAAGATATTTTGAAGAAAGATTTTGGGTCACCATTGACTAACATATATATTTTTTTCCTACTATGGAAGTCAATAGTGACCCAAAATAGTAAATGATGACAGAATTTGCATTTTTATGTGAACTATTCCTTTAATGAAAGCTATTCTAGAGCACAGAAGTCAGGGATCAACAACAATAACTTTTTTTTTTAATTATTATTATTTTCATTGGCTTCACAACAAAATAATTTATTAATTTTATTATCAAGGCTGTCAGCTGATGAAGAATTGTGCTCAAGAGTACAAATGAATGGCTAGTGTTATAGAATGCAAGAAGTATCATTATATTGAACTATAAATTAAAGTCTCTGCTGATTTTATGATTTAAGAAGAAGTTGCATTAACTTTATATTTTCAATACAAACAAAATTGCATAAAAAGATAAAACAGAATGTCAGTTTGCACTGTAGTATTTTAACGTAATTTTAAAATTATTTTTGTTGAATGAATAAATTAATGAACACATATTAAAAAAATGTAAGCAAGTAAATAATGAAAAATGTTAATGTGAGTAAATACATACACATAAGTAATTATGTGGCCCCTTTAGAAATTTGTTGAGATCCACTGTGGTTTAGATGGATGGTTTTAGAATACAGAAGGTTTTAGATGATGGATAGTTAGTATTGTATATAGGGCTGCAACTAACGATTATTTTAATAATCAATTAATCTGTCAATTATTTTTTTCGATTACTTGGTGAATCAGATAAAAAAAAAAATAAATAAATAAATAAAACATAAATTTCCTACCCTTTATTCAAAACCAGATCTAAACTCGTGCACAAATATCTTGCTCCTGTTATAATAATAATATATTTTTATTTTTTATTTATTTATTTTTTTAAATAAAGTGCATCTGGTTCTGGCGATCTGTCCAGCCATCTAGGTGTTCTTGTCTCCAATGAAGATCATCTCTTTGTGCTGATACACCATCTTATCTGAATACGGACTGAGGAACAGAATAAGAGAGAGACAGACTAATATTAGTACACCATGTGTTAAGGGGAGTGTTCCTGGTTCCGGCTGAACCTATACTTTAAGGGATTTGATTAATAAATGTGTATCAGTGTGTTATGTGTAAGCCAGAGTAAAGAGATGTGTCTTTAATCTAGATTTAGACCGACAGAGTGTGCCCGCCTCCCGAACAGTGTTAGGTAGATTGTTCCAGAGTTTGGGTGCTAAACAGGAAAATAGGACTATAATGTGATAAGAGCTCGCTCAAGTACTGAGGAGCTAAGCCATTCAGGGCTTTATAAGTAATTAAC
>JAUMHP010000048.1:459694-475255 GCA_032361065.1 Enteromius trimaculatus | reverse complement strand
GCTGATTGCTCGGTGAGGGGAGGAGGGATCGTAAAGTGGGGGACATTGTCACTGGATGTTTGTCTTCAGTTCTGAGGTCAGAGTTTTATAACCTGCTTTGGGCCTGAGAGTCCCTCTGCTTTGCATTTCTCGCGCCGGACAGGGCAAGCATTGCCTTTTCCGCAGACGTGCAAGTTCAGTTTTCCTGGAAGAATTAAATTAAATTTCTTCAAACTTTTCAAATACACTACACTACAAGAAATACAAAAAAGCAGCTTATATTACTATTACACTGTGGTAATCATACTGCAGAATTAAACTGCAAGAATTAAGCTACGATAATTATACTAAAAGAGTTGATCTGTTTGACTGCAAACCAGTAAATGCAAAAGGGTGGTCTTAAAAGATGAAAAGGTATGGCATATATCTGCTGTACATAAAAATATACATTTTGCCATATGCACATATGTAAATATTCTCACACATCATTTCAATGTATCCTTGTTGTGTTGCAATTGCACAAATAAGCACTGAGTGATAATTAGCAGGTTAACGGTGTTAGGTTTAGTACTTGTAATTACTTGTATTGATTTACTACAGTAAATAGGCAGAATGTGCAACAAGTACAGTATGTCATTACCTGAAATCTTGATAGCACTAGTAATTTTTTGGACACCACCTTCTCCTCGTTACAAAGGCATAATCATATAAACATTGCTAATAGTAATATTGCTTTAGATTAATAACCATAGTGTTCATGTTTTCCTGCTTGTTTTAGTCTGTGTTTCTGTCTGTAAAAGTAGTGCTTGTATGTTAGCAATGTGCTCAGACCGCCTGTGTGTGCAGATGTCTAGAAATTCATGCTCTCTTGTTCCTCAAACGTTGGAAGGAAGAGCCCCTGCAAAGCCGCTTCTCTCTCTGTTGAACAAAGCCGTTCTTACCAGCTCAGGGCGCCTATCGATTTATTAAAGTCAAAGCGGCCACAGGGACATCTGTACCTACGTGAAGTTTTCTCTTCTACCTTTGCAAAGTCGTTCCTCTCAGATCTGAGGTTTGTCTTTCCTCGTCTCCTCCCGTGAAGAAACTGCACCACGAAAACTTTAAACACGCCGAACAACTTTCAAAAGAGGCCCGCTGAAGTTTGCTCTGGGCAACGGCGGACTTTGAAGAATTTATTTACCCATTAAAAGGAAGAAAAATAAAATCAATGGTGACACCCTCACAGTCAGACTCTCTCAGACCAAAGAGAACGAGAAAAAAACATTATCATAAACCCAAAACAAAGACGGCCGCTGGAACCATCTTCCACACATTTGCAACATTTCTAACAACTTAGAGAAACAAACATCTCTGGATCTCTCCCGCACATTACAAACATGGGCAGCATTACTAAAAATGGTGATATAATGATATTTCCCCAGTTGTTCTTTAGCTGCAGTACAGTACAGTATGTTGGTGGTGCAAATCCAGGTTACCCTGGAATATTTCATAATACCGAATGGCCATATTTCAAGGTTTTAAATGGTACTCAAAGGTACATTGAAAGACTATCTTGGTACAGTATATTTTAAACATAATTGCATATCCCTATAAAACTGTACGTTTCTATAAGTTTATCATAAACGTCTGTCTTTATGTCTCTCACAGCCCTTTCAAAAAGGCTCAAGTTTCTCTTTATCAGCACCAAACCAGAAATACGTTCATTTTTATTATACTAGATACTGTTTAGCAATCATTTATAAGATTAAAGTAAATGAAGATGGAAATGTATATACTTTTTTTCATTTGTTTTTATAATTTACCAATTGCATTAAAACTAAATTTATTCACATGTATCTCTTAATTATTGAGGTAAACATGCCTATTTGTATTGCAAAATCCAGAAAAAACAACCCTTAAGAGATCCTATTACCCTATACGTTATCAGTAGTACAGTAGTAGTAGTATTGTAACGCCATGCTGTAAAATATATAGTGATTATAATGTTTGGCATAAATGTGTGCATATAATTCATGAATATTGTAAAATTTAAATAATTATAATTTAATATAATATATAATTTCTTGCATTTCATTCATTTTGAGTTGGTTTCCATAATTGCCATGTCAATCTCTGTCAATCAATTAATCAATCAGTCAGTCAGCTTCATGTACTTTCATACAGAAATCTCCCTCTTTTTCGTGAGGTTTTGAGGTGAAATGTAAGCCAGCCGTGTTCTTGAGATCTTCTGTGGTGTTCTTGAACCTTGTGTTTACCAGCACTGATCATTCATCTGCCTTCACCGACGCTCTCAGCTCCATCCAGCTCGTCTGTCGCTTTCTAAAGGAAGCAGACGCATCTCGAGGAGGAGAGCGCACAGGTGAAAGGAAAGGTAGATTGCAGAGATGTTTATAAATATGTGAGTGTGTAATTATGGTAATGAGAGCTCTCTCGACTGAGATAAACTCCTCCGTTTACTGCTGAAGTTTTGGGACTGCGTCTGCATGAATATTTGAGCTGAATTACTGATGCTCCCACTATTAGCCAGAGTGTGTGAATGCATGCCAGCGTGCGTGCGTGTGTGTGTGTGTGTGTGTGTGTGTGTTTTTACGGGCTCAGTGTCAAGATGGCTGTCCTGCTGCTAAACGGACAAGAGCAGCAACTCCAAAACTCCCCAAACATCAAAGTGAAGCTCCAGAGAGAAAGAGGAACTTCATGGAGTCAGGGTGTCCTTTTAGCTACTGCAGATGAACTAACAGGTGGTGTGTGTGTGTGTGTGGGTGCGTGTGTGTGTGTGAGGTTTGGCTGAGCGGATCTGAGCGAGGGTGGCCAAGAGGTAGAACCCGGACCAGAGCATCTCCCTCTGTGTCTGATCCCGCTCCAAACTGGCAGCGTCTCTCTGAACCTCACACGCTGCAGATGTGCCCAGTTCCTTTTCCCAGCATCCCCCTCAGCGCTCCTGCTCCTCTGAGCGAGAGAAAGAAAGCAAGAGAGTGGGAAGAAAGCGAATGTGTAGGCATGGCAGGAGAGAGGGATTGTGAGCGTTTGTGTTGGTGATCAAGGCCCGTCTCACGTAGACAGACGTTTGACTAACGGCATAAAGGACGCTCTGCGTTACAGCTGATTCTGACCGACGCACAAACAGACCAAATGTGCTCATTTTAGCTGTATTATTCACTATAAACATTGATTGTTCAGTGCTAGAAATAAAACAAAAAATTATTGGAGTGTATACTACACAAACAAATTCAGTCTTTCTGCTTCAACATTTCATTTTACTTTTTTTTATATGATACATACCATGTTTATTTCTTCTGCAACATTCACACAAACTTTTTCTAAGAATAAACTGGGAAACAATCATTTGGTCAAAATATAATTAATCACATGTATATTAACATTCTGTTAATTAAATGTGTAATATAGTTCTGTCAAATGATTAATTGCGGTTAATAGCATCCAAAATAAATATGTTTGTTCACATAGTATGTGTGTGTACTGTGTATAATAAGTACTCAGCAGGCTTGATATTCATGTGGGTTGCCAGATTGAACACGCACGACAGAATCTAACGTGACTGAAAGTATAAGATGACGAGCCTTAAACTGAAAGTTGATATTTGAATGTTCCTCTGGTCAGATTTCAGGTGGATGCAGATGTTTTTTTTTAGGTTGCGTAGAAACACAATTTGTTTGCTGACTTTCATAGCTGCAATACGCTGTGTTTTCCACCATCTGGCAACCCAAAGTGTCTAAATACTGTTGAATAAACTAGCAGTGGGTGGAGTCACACAGACAAAAACAAATTCATGTTTCAAAATAGAATTACTGCAGTGTGCATGAACTGGGCATGTTTCCTATATATCTGCTTTTTGGGGCAGTCGTGGCCTAATGGGAAGTTGGACTTGTAACCCAAAGGTCACGGGTTCGAGTCCCAGGTCCGGCAGGGATTGTGGGTGGGGTTAGTGAATAACCAGCACTCTCTCCACCTTCAATACCATGACTGAGATGAGACCCTTGAGCAACTGCTTCCCCCAACTGCTGCTCTGGGTGTGTGTTCACGGTGTGTGTGTGTGTTTACTTGTGTGTGCACTTGAATGGGTTAAATGCAGAGCACAAATTCCTAGAATGGGAAACCATACCTGGCCACTTGTCACGTCCTTTCCTTTCCTTATTTTTTTCATGCTGTAGTACAGTCAAGAAATCACATACAGCACTTTCAGATAGAATAGTTCATATGGAGGGTGACCAGCCACACAAATGTTAACTAATATATAGATACTGTTAGCTACTGTTTAGCAATAATTTACTGAAGTCGCTAAATGTTCATTATGCTTTCTGTGTCATTCATAAGGTATATAATTAAGAAGAAACCGGAAAAGGTCAAATCAAAATATCATTATTTTTTTATCACCTGCTTATCATGCTTCGTTTGTTGGTGGTTCATATATAAATTGTTTACTGAACGCTAAAATTCAAAGCTTTAAATAAAAGTTATAGACATATTTGTTTACATTTATTTTATAAAGAGATAGCTAAGCTCACATTCAAAATTAAAAAATGGGAATAAATTTGTGCAGACTTTTTACTAACTGGAATGTACGGTTGTGCTGGTAGTAGTTTACATGCTTAATCAAAACTATAAATTCGGAAATAAAAAGTGCAATAAGTGTAAGGTGACTCTTTGGAATTGAAATGATCCTTTGTGTGTTTTTATTATGATCGTCTCTGCTGCTGCCCTCAAATCACACATGGTGCTTATGGAGCAACTAGTTATCTTTTAGTTGGTGTTTCTAATTAATATTTCATTTGTTTTTGTTTTTTGTTTTTGTTTTTTTTTTAAAATCCAAATTCTCATTTGGATGATTGGATACACGTGTGTGTGTGTGTGTGTGTGTGTGTGTGTGTTAGAGAGAGAGAGAGAGAGAGGTCTCCAGATCTCTCCATAAGTGAATAGCGTCCGTCCGGAGGGAAAGTCTGTCTCTCTCTGGCTCTCATAGCGTCTCACGCTGGTCTTCAGTGTGTCTCCAGCATCATGAGCCATTTGAAGTCGTTCTGAAATCTGCCGTGGAGATGCTAATCAGCAGAAGAAGCTTCTGAGCACCAGCTGTTCGTGTTCAGAGACGTTCATGACAACTCACACACACACCTACAGACTGAACTCACTTCTGAAAGTTCACACCCAGAGAGGCATCGACGTGTGTGTGTGTGAGACAAGTAGGTCTGGGTCTCATAAAAACAATACTATAGTACTTGGTACAAATCTACAGATAAAAAAAAAAAAAAGCAGTGGGGCTCTTATACTGTTCAAATGTTTGGGGTCAGAAGTCTCTTCTGTTCACCTAGGCTGCATTCATTTCTAATATATAATATATTTCTGTGTGAATATATGTTAAAAATGTATTTTTGTTTCTATGATCAAAGCTGAATTTTCAGCATCCTTACTCCATTTCTGCATATCATTAATGTTGAAAACATTTGTGCTGGCCAATATTTTTTGTGAAAACTGATACTTTTTTATTTCTCAGGATTCACAGATGAATATAAAGCTTAAAATATCATCACTTTTGATCAGTTTAATGTGTCTTTGATGAATGAACATATTAAAGTTTAATATTATGGCTTATGAAAGGTTTATATTTTGGTGACGCTAATCTTCATCGACTGGTCTCATTTCAATATCATCCTGTCTGTAATCTCTGATGAAGCAGTGTTGGTGACGGGAAACAGATATTGTAATGCTCCTAAAGAGACATGAATCTGCGTTTTTATTCAGACCAATTTGAAAAGACCAACAAGTCGGGAAATGTTTAACGTTGACATCAACATGAAATGGCTTGGGTGTCGTTTTACAAATGATTCATTCATTTCAATGATTCAGAGTCAACTCTTTATTTTGAGAGACAGTACCTGTACAGTGTGATGCACATTCAGATTTTAAACTGGATGTTTTATTCACTTTGAGCTGAGTTACACACTACATGAACACTAGTGTCGGAAGAGGAGCTAAACTTAATTTTCTTATTCCATTAGAGCTAGATCCACTCAGATCCACACCTATTGATTTAGTATTTCACAAGTGTGCTTGTGCATCTTTCCTCACACTAAATGACACTTAATGTGATATAATTAGCATCTTATGACATTCAGACATGATTAAATCTGAAATGATGCAATGTCCAAAACCTCCAATGGCTGCTGCATCACGCACCTTCAGTGAAAGCTTTGAAATTGTACAATAGCCATGGCAAGTTCCAGATATTTTCTAGTATGTATGTATATACATATATACTTCTGCTCAATAATTCATCAGATGAGCTTAAAGATCCGTGTCCAAGAATCACAAGCTACAAGAATCATTGACCTGAAATGTTGATCGAAATGGCATCTTTTCAAAAGCAAAGCATGGTCTATGGAGGTGATGCTGTATTTTGTGAGTTCAGAGGAGAGTTGACTGCAGCTCGTTGCTGGGATCAGCTTCTTTGAGGTGTCTGAGCACCGCAGGTGAGTTCAGGTGGAGGCTGTAAACTCTGATGAGGTCTGCGGTGCAGGTTGAACGCGTGCACAGTCAAAGAGAGCAAACAGGAGATTAATGAGAGCGCGCGGCGCTTTGTGTTCCCACCTCAGTCTAAAGCAGGATATTTCTGTCAACCGATAATTACTGTCAGATGGCTGCAGCACCTTTCAGAGATGACAGGAGCGCGGGAGGAAGGGAGAGAGAGACGCGAGTGCGCTCACGGTGTTATTCTGTCACACCTGATGTTGCTGGAGTCAGTTTTTTTTTTTTTTTCCTGCCTGGCGCGTGAGGTAGAGCTGGTGCTCGTTTTCACTCAGCTACAGTCGAAGTCAATTAAACTTTGATTTAAACTAAACAAAAATCATCGGCGTCATCTCCGCCTCACTTTAAACCAGATGTACGAGCCGTGAGCTGTCATCTGGGAGGGATGAGGAATAAAGCACTCGATACGAATGGATAGGTGTAGCTGTATGTGTGCAGGTTTGAGGAAGGTTTGTGGGAGGTCTGAGCAGTACTTTCAGTTGAAAGTAGCTAAAACTGGTAGGTAAATGTCACTAGATGACATCAAAATAACAAATTCAGTGATGTACAGTATATAAAGATAAATATAGATCAGTAGATATAGGCAGATGAGAACTTAGATAAACTTTTTGCTATGTTTGTCCCTAAATTTTTGAAAAATGTCTCAAAAGCTGCTGGGAAGTCTCTTATCTAGCTACAAAATAACTAAATTGGCAACACTGGGTCTGAGGTGAAGCAAGTATAAGGGGAAAGACTGAAGGTGTTAAAGTCGCTCTTATTTCTGTATTTGTTTGACTATAGTTATAGACTATAGGTCACTATAGTTTGTTTCAGGAGATAGATTAGACATTGAGTGGTGACCCAACATGTACCAAAGTCACACAAAACATAAACATGTATGAACATTTGCATCAATAAAAATAAAATAACTAAAACCATGTTAACTAAAAAAAAGCCATGTTGTGGTTGCCACAAAGCATGATTATATTTCAGCTCATATTCATGTGGTTTTGGTTGTATTTTTAATCATTATTATATATCTTTTTAAACAAAAAGTGAGATGAATTTGTGCTTGAATATATTTATCCTGAAATATTTGACTTTTAACATTATAATATTTGTAACGAAGGATGAAAACTGATTTATCCTCCATTGGGAAGTGATTTTTTCTCTATCCTATATTTTAATTTGAAACATCTAGTTTTTTTTTCCCCTAAATTTGTATATATTTCATAGTATTTTGTACTTAGTATATTCTTGTAAATGTTTAATTCTGTCTGTTATTTCTTTATAATTATTTCTGAAAAGTTCAATGCAACTATGTATCATTATATGTTTGGCTGCATCTTACTGTTTAGTATCTCTAGTTTTTACCTTTCCATTGTCATGTTTCAATGTGCAAGAAATGGCTGCTTATCAAAAACCCTTAGAACTAATTATAAAGTAGAATCTTTAATAATGATTCGATGGTGTAAATGCCAACACTTGTGAGTCTGTCAGTTCTTGTTTAGTGGACGCTGATGGCTAATGTTTGCAGATATTGAAGTGATCAGTAGGGGTTATTGTGAGGGAAGTAGTAGTGCTCTTCACCCTGTTTGTCCCGTCGTTCTGCGCTGAACGGAGCGAATGGCTCTTATTTGCTGCATGAGCGCTCTGTGCTCTCTCCGGGTGTGACATGACCCCTGAAGCCCCAAAAACCAATCGATAAGACATTTCCTCTGACAGCAGCTCTGCTCCAAAATCTAGTGCACTTCCATGCTGCCTACCTAGACTGCATCCTGTCTGAATGAGCTGATGTGGAATGCTCTACGCACAATACGCTGCAACACATTTATTCTGCTCAACAAGGCTGCTTTTATATATATCTAAAATATATATATAACTTATAATAATAAGTTTATTATTTTTTATCTAAAAAAAAGCACTAGGTGTCCCCAAAATTGATTATACAAAATAATCAAGCTGAATCATGAAATTGGTGTCAAAACTCAGCCCTCGTCTAATATGTCCTTGAATCATTTATTTAAAAACAAATATTGAACGGTTTTGTTTCAAAAGCTTAAAATGTAAATAAAAATGGACATAGTTGACATTCAATAAGAGTTCAGTATTTGAGATTCAATAAGACATGTTTACAAGCGTTCAGTGTGTTTTTAACAAGCATGAAAAGTCTTGTATTGAATAACATAATTGTTGTTGTTTTTTTGTTTTTTTTTAATGAATGAATGTGATATTTTGAGGATGTTACGCTGGTTCAGTGACTTCCATGTAAGATGTTGAGCTTGTTTGAGAGTTCAGCGTTGATTTCCTGACACACACACACACACACACCTGACTGTTTATCTGGCAGTGCTTCTCCCTGGCAGAGGAACCAGAACAACAGCACATTTCGAGGGCTTCTCTTCAAGTGTTTAATAGCTCTCTGCCGCCCGCCGCCCGTCCGTGTGTGTGTGTTGGAGGGTTATGAACACAAAGGTGCAGGTGTGAGTACCACGAGCAGCACCCTCTACAGGATGCAGGTGCGAGAACCGAGGATTATGGGTATTCTGTTATTGATGAGGAGAGCGGAACTGGTGGGAAATCAGGTGGCGAGTGAACACACCCACTAATCAGAATGATATTCTCCGTCTGGCCAGGTGGCTGCGGTTTGCTTGTTATTATTATTCATAACAGGTTCGATGTTTTCAGTGAAAATTACCTTTGGGAATCTGAGCACCTGGGTCACAGGAAAATGAGCTGCTCGCGCTGGGACTCGCAGGGCCTCTGGATAAAAGCATCTGATAGAATTATTTCTAATTGTGTGTCTGCGTGTCCTGAGGAATGTGTTAATAGTATTGCTGCTATATGAATTCCTCGCGATGCCAGGAATCACTGCTCTTGCACCTCGGGAGACGGAAAGCGCGTGACACGTTCCTGGTGTCTTGAGATTAACGCTGACGTGTGTCTCGGTGAAGGTTGTTGTGGGTGATGTTAGTTTGTTAATACGGCTGTCAGACTTCACACTTCAGTTTATGAGAGAAATACGGTTAAAGCGGGAGTGTGTCATATCTGCGTTAGCGGCTTTAAATGGATTGGTGGAAATAATGACTGATCGCAAACAGGTTTCCCAAATGTCTGCTATTGGCCAGATAATTCATAGTCCCACCCCCAACTCACACCATTGGATGAGCCAGAAACTAAATGTGTCAGACCACTTCTAAAAGCAATTTATCAGGAAATTAGACGAAAAGTGTCAAAAAATAATAAGAGTCTCATTTATTAACGTTCATGCATTAACTTTAGTAAACAATGAGCAACATATTTGTTTTTAACAATTATTAATCTTTAGTTTGTAAAAATGCCGTTTTTAAATTAGTGCACAGTTAATCCACTAAAGTTGAAATACATTTTATTTAAAAAATGCATATGTAAATGGTAAAAATGAGGTAAGTATGATATTTATGTTTCTAAATTTGTTAAACTTTAACAACAGTATTATCAAGTAATGCTTGAGTAATTCTTAATGGTAACTTCAAGAATATTTCAGAAATGAATAAATTGCCAAATGTTGACAAACATATATGTGTGAATTATAATTTATTTATTTTATTCAAACAGAGAATTTAAATGAAATAGACACATTAAAACTCATATCAGATACTATAAGTTGAAGAAAAATAAATGTATTTCAAGGCATTTCTTACCGGCATATTTTAAATTATACATTTTCGCTGGCATATTAATGTCAAATTCCAATTAATACAATGAAATGTTAGAATCTATTGATGGATGTGTTTCATGATAAAGCATTGAGGAGAAATGTGCAGCTGAAGGTTGAGTTTGCTCTCACGTCTGTGTTTAGTGGAGGTCAGACTCTTTAAACGCTAATCGGCCCATTAGATCCTACAGACTCTTGTGTTACTAGCTCTTGACTGACAGAAGCCTCTCTTTGTGTGTGTGTGTGTGTTACCTGTGAGCTGAGGCTTTTATTGGCATTGTGAACTCCAGCAGGCTTTAGTCACCGAGACACAGATCCTCTTACACATGATAAGAGCCTGTGAGTGTGTGTGTTGTGTAACACAGCAGGTGTAATGAGCTTTAAGTACCTGTGAGACACAGAAAGTGACACAAAACTCCCTCAGGTGTGTGTGTGTGTGTCAGGTATGGTGTTGGCACTGAGCCAGCTACAGGAGTATCAGGTGTAGCCTGTGTGTGTGAATTTAGCTGTTCTATACATAATAGCTGACATCTAAAATACAAATCAATAGGGTTTTTTTTTTATCATTAATGGCGTAGCAATTTTTGTTAGATTTGTGTTTAGAACAGTATAAATATAAAGCATTTGCTCATTTAAACATGAGTGTGTGTTTATGTGCTCCAGGTTAGTTTTATACTCTTCACGGATGCTTGTTAATTGTGCATTTAATTTGTGCCAAATGATTTCAGGGATGAAGTACAGTGTGTGTGTGTGTGTGTGTGTGTGTGTGTGTGTGTGGATGGCATCTTTGACAAGAAAAAAAAAAGATTAGAAACAGTAAAGACAGCTGCGCTTTTCCTTCTCATTTCCTGCACTTATTGCTTAACTTAGTGGGAAAAAAAAAGTAAATTTTCAGGGGATTGTGGGTTGGACTCACGGCAGCTGAGGTGGATTTGTCTGACTGGAGGTCTAATTTAAGTCCTGTGTAGTATTGATCTGCTAAGAGCTCGAGGGAAGCGTCCTCTCCCAGCGCTCAGGGAAGAGAAATGCAGACGGCGGACACTCGGAGAGAGACGCTCCAACACTTTCACTGCGCTATGATGAAAGAGCGAGTGAAGCAGAGGTGTAGGGCTCCGAGGTCAGCATGTGTCTGCCCGTAGAGCTGAATCAGCGCGAGTGTGTGTGTGTGTGATACCTGGGATGAAAAAAATATGGATTTGTGTCTTGAAGACAAATTGATCTGAGCTGTGTAGGAGGAACAGGGGATTCGAGAGAGAGAGAGGGTTTGTAGAAGGCGAATGTATTTCCGCACATTTCGTTTGCTTGCTGACAAAATAGAAAAGGGCTGCTGATAAGCGCACGTGATGCGGAGCTGATAACTGCTCCTCAAACCTTCTGAGATCTGAGTGTCATAGAGCTGTAGAAACACAGACTTCAGCCCACGTAACTTCTGCAACGCAACGCAATCAAATTTCTTTCTTTCTTTTTTTTGATGTTTTTAAAGTAGTCTCTTCTGCTCACAAGGGCTGCATTTATTTGATACACAAATGCAGTAAAACTGTAAAGTTATGAAATATTATTATTGTTTCAATCAGCTGTTTTCTCTATCAATCTGTGTTAAAGTGTTTCTGTGATGTTCAGCATCATTCCTCCAGTCTTCAGTGTCACATTATCTTCAGAAATCATAATTATATACTGATTTACTGCTCAACAAACATTTCTGATTATTATCAATTTTGAAACCGTGATACATTTTGCCATTCAGAATTCACATATGAATAAAAGTTTAAATGAACAGCATGTATTGAATATATATATTTATTTTTTATTTTATTTTTTCTTTGTGTCAAGTTTTAAAGCAGACAGCAGTTTGTCTTTAAATTGATCTCTTTACTTGATCCAGATCAATGCTGAAGCCCATGAGAGGATGATAGAAAGACATATGGTGTGTATAGTGTAGGGGTGTGTATTTATGCATTTATGTTAGAGCTGCAGCTAGTTCATGTTCACACGCATGGCACTGATGCCTTTCTCTTCTTTTCTCCATTGAGTATGAACAAATGTCATTAGGTCAAATTGAGGCAAGACTCCTTCGGTGCAAACAAACAAAAACATAGATGATAATAATACAACACTCTGCATAGCACTATACTTACCCTGCTGATTGTTTACATAAACATTTGGACAGTTGTGAGCTTTTTTTATTGCAAGTTTTCTGAAATGTTATGTATCAAAATCAGGCATTATCTAATTAAATTACTCTAATTAGCATTCATTTCCAGAGAAGAAGTCTGAACTTTGGATACATGTAGTTTTAGAAAAGTTTTTCATGGAAGGGATCCAGATTTTTTCTATTTATTTATTTTTATTTATTATTGGGTTCACAATATTTTAAGGAATACAATATATACAATGCAGTATGAACAAACCCTTCAGTTAACCCTTCAGGACATAGATAGGGATAAAACTAAAGTTTGGTGTATGAAAGTGCTGCTGAAAAAAAAAAGTGTTGTTTTCTTTCCACTTTTCTTTTCACTTTTCACTCTGAAACAACATAAAAGATAAAGGAGCCAAAAATCTAAAAATTGACCAGCGCATGAAAAACATAACTTAACTAAAATGTTATGTTTATGTGTTTGTTGTCGATTGATTTTGAGTTCTGTATTGTAGGTGTTGAACCCAGAACATTCCTTTAATGTTCCATTCACACACACACGAACACACACACCGAGTTTGTTTGGCAGGACTGACATGAGTCCGGGAACGGATCCATGTATATAGCTCATCCTACAGCAGCAGGAACCATTGTGGTCGACTGCCGGTGCCGAGGGAACTCTGAGCCTGTGACACCTGTTCCCGACAGCCGGGCCGGCCGAGTCTGCGCCGGTCAGTACGCCAACGGTGCGGCGGGGGGGAGCATAGGTCATCCTCTCATGGCGTTAGGGTTAAACAGTCGTTTTTCTGACAGGCTGGAGAGAACAGCAGAAACAAGCTGTGAATGAGTCTGGAGAGAGCGGCGTCGCTGAGCCGCCATGCTTCGCTCCACAGGCCGCCGCTTCCCAGGTTATGAGCATGTGCATATCTGGCACCCCACCAAAGCCCAGCGCTGCTTGCTGGCAGAGCGTGTGTGTGCCGCACTATTCTACAGATCCAGAGCTGAACGACTGCCGAAGACGATCGCCAGATCTGTCAGGAGTAGATACTTATCATTCAGTTATGTGTTCATTAGACGGGTTTGAGGAGTCCTTCAGCCAGTAATCTGAATCTCAGCCTCACGTCTGCCCAAACCTGAGCGCTCACTCTCTCTGCAGTGAACGTCAAGCGCTGTGAATGAGTGGAAAGCACCACAACAGTTGTCCGCATGACTCATGAGTTATCATCCAAGTCTCCTGAAGTCATACGATGCTCTGTGTGAGGAACAGACCCAAATTAAAGTCCTGTAAATCTCACTCCTGAGCGCTCAGATCTCCTCCCTGCATGTGTTCTGTTAAAAAATGGCACGCTTAAACACACATGACGTCAGTAAGGCAATTATTTATTTATTACTGGTTTATCCATACTTTTCTAGAAATCAGCAGATTTTTTTGTAAAATCAATATCAATGCTGATTATTTTCATGTTCATATTTAAAATAACCGATATGAAGAACATTACATTTCTTTTTCATATCACAAGATTAAAATCACAGCAACAACAGCAGCAATAAGAATAATATGAACACTGCCCAAAATCTTACATTTTCAAATATAAACAAATACCTTTATTAGTGTACTTTACAGACACAAATAAAAATATGTGTAAAGAACGATTATCGGTCAAACTTTATAATGTTTTATGTTTATAACATTTTTTACCTTATGATGTTTGATCAGAATGTCATAACCGGGTCATCTGGTGAAGTGACAGACTTCTGCTGGTGTATGGAGGACCAATCAATTACTCCCCCTAAACTCCACCCCTTTCTTAATCAATTTCATGTTTGCATTTAGCCCCGCCTCCATTTTTGAGATCAACGCTCTCAACTTCCAGTCAGTAACAGGTTGATATAAAAAAGTCATGCCCTACTGTTGTTATTTACTCACTTATTCATTTTCAAGAAAATCTGCTGTTACAACTGTTGCATCACAACTTACTGTATACACTAACTTTATGCATCACAGCTTATGAATATGTATGAGATTTCAGAGCTTTGGTGAAGGGACATATTTACAGTAAAACAGTCTGTCTCTGTTTTGAAGCTGGACATCAGACATTCTGCTAAACATCTACTTTCGTGTCCTCTGAAGTCAGTCAGACTTAAAATACCACAAGGGTAAATGATTGATTATATTCTACCTTTAGTGTGTGTGTGTGTGTGTGTGATCAGGGTCTCCAGGAGCTAATACTGTGGTACTACTGGTCTCCGAGTTCTCAAACAGATTGCAACTGATTTTACACACACACACACACACACTGTGGCTCTGCGTGTGTGAAGATCGCAGGTGGACCAGCACTAAGCTGGAGTCTCTAACCTCTTTGGCAGTAAATTAATGAGGCTGCCACTAATGTCAGTCCACACTGATCTGTGCGGAGCTCCAATCTGCCCCACAGCCACCCATTATGTTGAATTTCCTCATGAACTTTCTTTCCTAAAGTGTGTGTGTGTGTGTGTGTGTATAGAAATCACTCAGACTTCTGTGAGATGGAGATACTGTGGTCTTCAATCCGTTCGATCTCAGCCAGTCGGTCTGATGGGTCGCAGGCGGCAGGTAAACACCTGTTTATTTATGCAGTAAAAAAAGTATAGATGACAGTGAAATAATTAAACTAATCAACTGAATTACATCAACATTTGCAATTTTCCTTAGTGCAGTGAGGCACTGTGTTCATTTACACACGAGCAGCTCATCTTCCGATGTTTCCAGCATCTCAAAGTGTCTCGGTTCACAGTAAATTTTGTGTTTGAGTCACTGATAGCATGCATTTAAAAATGCATAAAACTAAATTAAATATTCATGAAGATAATGAAAGGCATTTATAAACCAACTGTTGACAACAAACAAGAATAGTCTTCTGCCAAAACAAAAGCTGAGTGGTTTCATGCTGATAAAAGAAGATGCATTTTCCAATGAACAGCTATTATATAATATTTTTCATATACTCTTCTGTTTGAGAATGAAATATTAAAATTGTTATATCATTTGTTTTAATATTTTATTTAATACAAATTATAACAATAATAAATTCTTTACATATTTTTTTTTCTGAAAAATAAGATGCCTTCTTTTCAAACATTTAGCTTCTGATGTCAGATGTCATGTGTCTAATTTAATTATATATATATATATATATATATATATATATATTTCATATATAAACATGACATTTTTTTTAAATGTATGCATTTATGT
>JAUMHP010000048.1:379167-423884 GCA_032361065.1 Enteromius trimaculatus | reverse complement strand
ACTGTTTAGAAGTTTATTATGAATTATTAATTTGTTTAACAAAAAGAACTTGATGGAGAAAACTATTAACGTGACAAAATAAATGGATGAAATGCAGTTTTAATGGTGAAAACATGTCAAACATGTGAGATTTTTGAGGAAACTGTGCTGGATTTGTGTTCTCCATCTCATTGCTGTGTCAGTGTTCTCCTACAGAAGGGAAGATGAGTTAAATGTGTTTTCTTGCATGTTTAGAAACTGTCTCAGGTTTAGACTGACGTTGGACCCTGAGATCAGCTTGATCTAAAATGGCACCAAGTGCTGCTGCCATCAGCGTGATAGCTTGAGACTAATGTTATTAGCCTGCTTATAACAGAGGGAGTTAATATTTAAGGCTTGAGGTGAAATGTAAATGTCATTAAGTGATGGAATGTCACGGTAACGAGTCGTCATGGAGAAATGGGTCAGATGAGACTGACAGCAGAGCATGTGTTCCTGTGATAAGACCTTCATCCAGAATAATCCTGAGAATACCAGGAACATGAGCTAATACAACAACAACAACACACATGCATAAACATCCCACAACTGGACATATGACAGCTTTTTCAAACCAAAAAACAATACATTTGACCAAAGAAAATGTGATAAAAATGTAAAAATAAAAGAGAAGAAGGATCTTATTTTTAGGACCAATAAGGTTTTATTTGATTTTCCAGATATTTCACTTTTGAATTATTACTACTACTGCTATTGGGAAATTATCATTATTCTCCAATAACAATTGGACTGTGTCCTAATGTCATATATATATATATATATATATATATATATATAATAATTATAATAAAACCATGTTATCTTCATTGTTAGAGTTACAAATAGCATGTTGAAAAATACATACTGGGCAACCTCACGTCAATCAGGTGTGCACACTGCCTCCAAATCTTCCATCCATCATAAAACAAAATACTTTTTGCACTCGAAGCAAACATTCTGAGAGGTGTTTTGACAATTCAGAGCCAATGTACAACAGAACGGCAAAATCCAGAATAGTGATTGTCAAGGTTATCCGCTTTGTCTCGCAGCATAAAAGACTGTGAAGATCCAGAGTTCACAGAAATGAGTGGTCTTCTGTCTATTATGTGGCTCTAGTATCGCTAGCAAAGCTTCAAACTGAGCCTCTGTCATGAAGTACGCTTTGAGTCGCCTGTGAACCCCACTGCATTCTTCTGTATATCTCACGATATTTCCTTTCTTTTTCTCTTTTTACAAAGCGAGATTTACAAATCATCCTCACTGCTTGATGACTCATTTTTTTTTTGTTTTTTTTTTGCACTGGATGAATTAGTACACATTGGACATTGGAGAGTGCAAGGATTCTGTGCATGATGGATTTTTAGGATGACGAATGAAAACAAACGGTGACAAATTCATACGAGTTTATACAATTCTTTTTGCTAAATTGTATTGTATTTGTATGAATTTGTATGAATGACCTACACCTAACCCCAGCCCTAAAGTGACCCATCACTGGGGTTTAGAAAAAAACTTGTAAAATATGTACAATTCAATGAATTCATTCATAAATTTGGTGCAAAACTTTGTATTATTAACCTAAATTAAGGTTAACTAAAACTAAAACCTTTAAAATAAAATAAAATAAAATATCAATTAAATTAAATTTAATACATTTATTTTGTTTTTCTCCATTTCCATGTTTCATTGTTTAATCTTATCCCCTAAAATAACTAATACTTAAATAAAAAAAATAAATAAATACAATTTAGTAAAAGTTAATAAAAATTATTGAAAAATTAATATAAAAAAGTCAAATTTATACAAAACTCTTTTTTGATCCTTATGACTAAAAATAATTGTGTAGTAGTTCTGTAGTTTGTGTGAGGGGTAGGGTTCGGTAAGAGGATAGAATAGTTAGTACAGAAAAACCATTAAGTGAATGGAATGTGTGGCTCCGCCCCCTCGTCTCTGATATCTGCCCCTCTGAGCTGCAGGCAGGAATCAGCCGCCTTCAGTCACAGATAAAACACACACCAACATTTCTGCTTCTCCACAGCCCCTTTCATCATTAATCAGAAATTAGTTTCTAATGCAATGAGTAACTCCAATCACGTTAGCGTCTGCATAAATCTGATGCTATCATAATTACAATTAGATTACACTGCTGCAATCAGAGAAAAGGGATCGTTAAGAGAAGGAATATAAATTGCTTTAGTTTTGTAAGTACTGAGCAAGCAAAAATCTGAATTAATCTCCATTTATACATTGTGTGTCTCTCTCTCTCTGTCTGAGAACTTCGGGCTTCTTTCTTCCGAGCCATCGGTATGAATTAAAATAGACGTATGACATAAGCTCTGAAAATTTAGGTCCCGAGATTCCTCTGGAACTTCCTGTCGGAGAACTCATTAACAGAAACAGAAAACAGAATACAAAATACATAACCTCAATGTCTGTTTAAGTTTATTTAGGAATACTAATATTGTTTTGTGATTTATTCATGTGCCGTGAGCAACCACAACAAAATATAGGAACATTGCATGTCATTTTCATGCAAATAATAGTTCTATATTTAGTGTTAGGTATAACTGGATTTAAGTTCACTCAGAATAGTCAGCTTGAATTTAAGAAGCTACTTCCGGACCTTGTTAGTAACTGCAATGCCTTCCTTGTGCAAAATCATATTATAAATTAATTGGATCATCTTTAAAGAGTGTAAGCAATCCTGATGCATCAATCTGACAATAAAAGGCACTGCTTTTAAAAAAAATAATTATAATATCAGTGCATTTGTTTCATCTAACTTGAATTGAGATTGTGTTTTATTATGCACTTTATTATTTAATAAAGAAACATGTATGAATCAATATGTTATTAGGTTAAATACGCATCTTTCATACTTGCGTTTTTGGACCAAACTTGCATTAAAATCCATGCTGAATATGTTTCTCAGGTGTATTCCTGAAACAAAGCACAGGCTTTTGCCCCTCTATTTTTCTTTCATTCATCAATTACCTTTAATTCTCTTCTTCTTTATTTCTCCTGAAGAAGCTCAGGGAGATAAATATGTGTCTCTAAATTACACACTTTCAGCACATTTATCAGCTCAGCTCACCATATTCATGAATTAAAAACAGTCATTAGAAAAGGTCATTTTTCCCTGGATTCTTAAAAGGTTTTATTACGCAAGGTTAAAGAGAGACGCACGAGACCTGAGGAATATTTCACACGAACGCCGTGAGATAAGAGCTGGATTCACCGCGCTAGTAAATAGCTTTCAGTGTGTGTGTGTCCTGCATTTGAGTCTCCGGTGCATGACGGGTCACAGTAATTAAAGTTCTGATCATTTACCAAACACTCCTGCCTGCCACCACACACACACACACGCACACACACACACTGATCTATCCAACACTAGAAAGAGAGAGAGGGAATGTCCAATGATTAAGATGCAACTCTTCATTTAAGATCAGACACTCATCTTCATCATCATTGTCTCCACTGTAAACACACACACACACACACACACACACGTAGTGTCACTTTCCCAAACTCCTGGCGATGCAGCATCACTATTGAAGTCAGCAGATTCTGTGTATAATGTGATGCAGTCGAGCGACTAGTTAGTTACATACATGCTACTAATGAATACTATTATGATAATGTAACTGATTATTTCATGGGTGATGTTTTGTAATATGATATGAAATATTAATCAGAACAGCATGTTTCACAATGATAATCTCTTTTAAGATGACAGTGTATAATGTTTCAGTCTTAACAAAGAACATGGATCAGTACTGGGCAATGCTGTTGTGAAGCGGAGATACTGAAACTCTAGCTCATTTAGTGATGTTTATACTTTTAGTTACTCGTCACGTGAAGCAGAACTAGAGAAGAAAGAATCCTGATCATCCCTGAACATTCAAGCCTGTGTGAGTGTGTCATGATCACACCACTTCTCTGCATGTTTAAAGCACCTCTTAACGTGTGTGTGTGTGTGTGTTCTCCTTCACTCTGTCATTGTCATTCAGCAGGTTTCTGTTGTAAGCTTAAAGACACACACATATATTCTCTCTCCGGCTGATGAAAGTTAACAGCGCTCGTGATTAATGTGTCACATTATTAGTGCTGCTTGTGTTCAGTAAATCCCATCCTTCAGGATTTGGGCCTGTACAGGTATTAGCTCTCGGAATAATCCGGAGTGATTTGGAGAGTCGAGCGGAAACATGAAGATCTGGCAGGTCCTGGGAGAAATTCCAGCTGCCTGGTAGGTGAGAAAAACTCTAAGAGATCAGACGAGAGAGAGATGAGTCTCTTTGACTAATCTCACTGTGAAAGACTCCAACTTTAACAGCACTTTCCCACAAATCACATCCCTACAGGTTCCTCGTATCAGAATCAGCAGGTCTAGTCGACAGGTCCTTTAAATAAAGGATGTATGTTCTGTCATCGTTTACTCAACTGTGTGTTGTTTCAAACCCTTTAAACTCTGTCATCAAAAGGTTCAGTATAATAACACTGTGTAGATATCACAGCTTTGACTTTTAAAAATGCACCATAAAAGTACATTCATAATGTTAATGATAGTTTAGTTATGTGTGAATGAAGAATAGAATCAAATTTAACTGAAAATCATATTAAGAGCTCTTTTGGCATATATATATATATATATATATATTATTATTATTATTTTATTTTATTATTTTTACTTATTTACGTATTTTTTTTATATTTATTTTTAAGCTTTGAGTTTACAGTATATCTCACGTTTCTGAATTCTGAATTTATAAGTGATGCATTATTTCAGTAAACAATGGATTTATATATTGATCTGTTCCTCAGATATTCACAAATGAAAGTAAGTAACACCCTACCTTTTATTTTGCCCAGCAGTTATATGAACAACCGTTATGTTGTTGTATGCTTGTTTTGATTTATTTATTTATTTAAGGATGCTTTCATGAGAAGAACATTCTACTGAACTTCAGTTATACACAACATCAGTGTGAGTAAATAGTGGGAAAATGTAACATGTTGGGGGAATTAGACTTAAAATGTACACCATTCTGCCAAATTATTGTTGTTTACTAAAACTTGAGGCAAAAAAAAAAAAAAAAAGTCTCGTAGTATTTGAGGACCTGTGTGTTTGTAGTAATGAGCAGAGCTGAAGGCCAGTAAACTCAGAGCCAAACTGTGTGGTTTATATCTGTCACATAAGTCATTATCTTTGGTCTCCTCACAGTCTAGACCAGCAGATAAACAAGCTGGAGCCGAATAACAATTTTACCCAGTGCTGACCATGTTCTGACCAGAAACACACCATATTTCCAATCAACTTTTACTCAGAAAAACACAAGCTGGAGAGAAGAAATCAGTGAGAAGAGCGCGAGACAGCGTTTAGACTGAGCTTACAGCCAGTAAACATTCAGTGAGACTTCCTTCAAACTCAAACTCATTTAAAACATTTGAACTTAATTCTTCGAGGTTTCACAAGGAAATACATCTTCAGTGTTTTTTATATGTGCTTCTTGCCATATCCTTGTAATAATTTGTGTAATTTGCATCATTTTCTGAGTAAAAGGTATGTTGCACCAAATTTGTTTAAGTGTAGTAAAATAAGATAACATTAAACCACTCCTTATGTTAATATATTGTGTACCATTGTAGTAGATATTAATGCTCTGAATTCCTTTTTATCAGCTTTGATTTATATTTGATTAATATTTTATATTAAAGTTAAATTTAAACATTTCCTCATAGAAATACCTTTGGGTTTACTTTTAATATTAGAGAAGAAGAGAATCAGTATAACTTGAAAATGAAACACATAAATTTACACAAAATGCAATTAATATAAAAAGCAATAATTTATGCACCTAGCTTATAAAAACGTGCTTGAATCCGACTGAATAAGTTAATCACTTAATACAAAAGTAAAATTAAATTAAAATAAAGCTAAAATCAATCAGATTCCCCAAATGCATCATCAATATAATCCATTATATTGAATTACACCATTGTGTTACTTAGTTGCTTTCATGAAAATGAATGCAGATACAGTATGACACAGTATTTTACACAGTCACTGTGTTGCTCCTGCAAGCGTAGTTAAGTTACTCTTGAGTTCATTTCCACAGAAGCAGATGTATTGCTAGTGAGCTTGATCTCGTCTGTCCCACACACGCAGAGCCGAGCACAGATGAGTCTTCAGGACAAATGGGGGTGTGTGAGTTTGGGTTCGTTGTGCAAGTGCATATGGTGCTCTGCTCTCTGACCTCAGGCTGCTACAGAGAGAGAGAGAGTTGTGCTGAATGCTCGCACGCCCTACTCTTAAGTGACTGACTCTGACTCCTTCTCACTGAGATGCTTTATCGACGGACGAGTACACTCCAGCGGCGCTCAATGTAGCCTGTGTAATTAGGACTAGCAGATAAACATCTCACGAAAAACTGTTATAACATTCAGGTTAAAACATGCAATTGTGTTTTATTTCATGTAAACAATCCTTTTCTAGTAAGGGTGGAAAAAAATTAAAATATTGAGAAAATCGCCATTAAATAAAAATTAAAAAAAATTGAAGTTCTTAGCAATGCAAATTAGTAATCAGAAATTAAGTTTTGATATATTTATATATAGTAGGATATTTACAAAATATCGTCATGGAACATGATCTTTACTTAATATCCTAATGATTTTTGGCATAAAAGAAACATTGGTTATTTTGAACCATGCAATAAAAACAGCATACAGCATGTGTTGTTCTTGCAAAGCTTTCATATTTCTTAATGAATACATTTTGAAGCATATCGAGTTGAGTGTGCGTGACGTGGATCCTAATAATCTGACACATGAGCTTTGAAATCGCTGAAGTTGCAGTCTGAGCACCTGAATGCGTCTGCGGTGTATTTGTGAAAAGGAAGGTGGAGGAAACAGCATTTTATTCAATTTCCATCAGGCAAAGCCGAGCTGAAATAATCGCCGGCAGATCCGCTGGGATGCTAAACTCACACGTTACACCTGCTCCAGAGAATTTACACCTTCTCTGGAGAATTAAGCCAAACCCTTAATGAATGTTTAAACCTGTCGAACACGACAGATAAACCTGCTGTCAGACTCAGCTCTTAATTCCAACTGAAGGAATCCCACACCTGCACACCAGAGAGAGAGAGAGAGAGAGAGCGGGGCTGTATGACTGTGTACATGTATAATGAGTAAAGGTACAGCCTTTAGAGATATTACTACAGCATTTCTACAGTACACTGAAAAAAAAATGGTATAAAACAATTTATTTAAAAAAAAATTGCAGTATATTTTACAAACAGTTTGAAAATTAAATTGCATTTTTGTTTTTAATTTAAAAAAAGTATTTTTTATAGTGTACTTTACTGTACCTAGAGCTTTTCCAAACACTTACTTTGTGAACATAATGTTCTTTTATGTCGATTTAAAAAGTGAAGTTATTTTATTAAGTAGAAAGGTATTACAGTATCTCAATGTCATTGTGAGGTACATGTGAGAACAACAAAGACACATATAGAATGAATCTGATTCGGTTTCATTGAAAAATATATGTCTTTACCTATATTGTAGAATGTGCAGTTTCCTGCTGAAAAGAAATACTACACTGTAAAAAAAAAAAAAAAAGTATTTTTACAGTAATATACCGGCAGCTGGGTAGTGGGATAGTGCATGATTTGTAAACTAGTAGATTTTGATGTTTGCATCAAACATTTAGCACCTTTCATGAGACCTTTCTTTACTGAACATCACACATGCATGAACTCAGACTTCAATTTGAAAGTACCTTGAAATGTGCAAGAAGCAATGAGTGGTAGCCATGGCCTAATGGTTAGAGAGTTGGTCAAGGGTTTAAGTCTCTGGGATTGTAGGTCTGGGGAGTGAAAGACCTTCAATAACACGATTGAGGAGAGACCCTTAACTCAAGAACGGATCTCCCAACTGCTCCACTGCTCAGGGTGTGTGTTCACGGTGTGTGTGTGTGTGTGTGTGTGTGTGTGTGTGTTGTTGGTGTTTGTGGTTTATGGGCACACAAATGTGTTTAATGACATGGCTATAACAGAGGTATTACAATTTGAAGGTCATTTATGAGGACACTGCCAATGTCCCTGTAATTCAAAAGTCTTTAAAAAACTTACTAAATGGTGTTTGTTTAAAAATCCAAAAATGCTTGTAGATTCCTGTAAGGGGTAGGGTTAGGTGTAGAACAGGGAACAAACTCTTAGTATGGGACCCTGTACTTGTTTCACATCACTTTTTAACATTAAATATCATGTTTCCACAAGTATGTATTTTTCATGGGCCTCATCTAATCAGATGATTAGTGTTTTTAGAGTTAACAGTTTTGAGGTTTAGGATAGGGAGTTGGTGGTACGTATTTTTTTAGGTGTTTTTTATCTCACTTTGGATTAAAGTGTCTGTTGAATGGATACAGTAAATGTTAATGTAATGTAAAATTATTTCCAAATATGCTTGAGCTTTTATCACAACTCTTTCATGAACCAACTAGATAAAATGTTGGCAGTCAGGTTTTTAGCTTTTTGGCCTTTTTAGCACCAATCTTTGGACATCTCACTTAGAAACTGCTGTGAAATGAGCAAGAAGCACACTAATATCATTTTCTTAAAATCTTTGACAGGCACAGCTTTACAGTATGTCCCTCATCTATTCAGATTTTTAGTGTTTAGTGTAAGTTGTTTTGGCACTGACGCCATATTTATTCATCGATTTAATTAATTTCATATAAATTATATCTAAATGGATAAATATATAATTATATATAAATTCATTTGAATTTCATGATGTTTTGGTTCAGCCATCGCCTCTTGCTTGCTTATACTTCATTTGCAGCAATATTGATTTGACTTGATTGCACAGATAATATTTGAACTGAAATGAGTTATATGATGTCATCACTGAATCACTGACGGACTGGCTTAAACTAAAAATGTGAGCATTTACTATTGTTCTACTTGTTCTACATTATTGACATTTTTTCTTGTTTAATACACTGTAAAAATAATTCCATAAAACTTAAGGTAAGAAAACAGCATTCCACCAAAATAAATACGGTAACAACATTTTATGTTTTACGGTTTTAAGTTACATTTACAGTTAAATACTGTAATTTCATTAACTAATATAATGTTAGTACAGTACTAAACAAGTAGTGAAATCTGTTTTGTATCTTTGTAACACACTGATAAGCACTAAATGTCGGTGATGATGAGAAAGTCATATGATGAACCAAAGCCAATCAAGTTTTTAAATAGGAACATATAAAGAAGAAGCTCTGTGTCATTCACACAAACACTAAACACCATCATGGTGAGACTCATTAAACTGAAATAAACATTAATTTAACAATATTACATGTACATTAACATACAAGCTCTAATAAACATAACTGAAAAAAAACATTAAAAAAAACTAAGCAGAAACATAATTATTAGAAAGATAATAAAAAAAAAAAATCTAAAATTCAAACTAAATTTTACACGCAATGCAGGGGATTCTATCAATGTCAGTTTACGGTTTTCCCTGTAAATTTGACAGGAATTTACCATTAACCATTTAACAGGTTTTTACCGTAGCATTTTCAGTTTTTTTACTGTTAAAATCACAGTCTTTTTTTACTTTGATATAATCTGTGTAAAAGTGCTATACAATAAAGGTAATTTGACTTGACATGAATAATCTCATTCCAGAGATCATGATCAAATGAGATGATGCACCTTTGTTTTGCAATGCATTTGTGCAAAAAAACAAAGTGACTTGGTTATTTAGTGTATGTTTGTTGAATTGTGATATATAGCAGTACTGTGATACTCATGCTTATACTGTCCTCCCTCTATAATTAAACATGAAGAGAAGGTCTTCATCCTTTAGCAGCCCCACCTCCCTCTCTACCCATCTCTCTCTCTCTCACACACACACACACACGTGTGTTTAGTAGCGTCAGATGGCGACTGATGAAACCGCAGCTCTAAAGACAGTTAAGCGGATGTTAACTTCCCACTGAGAGAATTTCTCCAGGTCGAATGGAAAACATTCCACTAATCATCTGCGGCAGGAAAATACCAGCTGCGGCCCATGCCAGGATTATCATTCTCATAGACCTCTCACCGCGCTTTTAGCTAAATGAAAAATCTGCCGTAGCCTGGGGAGAGACGCCCGGCTGATAAGAGCGAGCGCTGTTTACGCAGACGCTGTGACGGAGAACTCAGAACAGGTTTTTCTTCCGCTGCGATCTGAAAAAAACACGAAGATGCCATTAGGTTGAAGTAGGGAGGGAGGGAAAGAAAAAAAAGGAAGAAAGAAAAGAAGAGAGAAAAAGATCAATGTATTTACACGTTTCATTTGCAGCGAGTTGGCACGGGCTCATTAATTTAACATTTCCTCCACCTTCTGTCCCAGAGTAATGCCTGACGACACAACGACACAACTCCACACTGATCGACTGAGTGCTAATCCACCAAACACTAAACCAACGCATGCACACACACACACACACACATACCAAGCGACTGTCAGGAGCGTGAGCAGCAAATACACACAGAAGGCCAAAATCTGACTTCAGGATCTTAGTTGCAAAAGTTTGAAGTCGCTTAGATTTTAGGTTTTTGAAAGTCACCTCTTCAGCTCACTGGGAATGCATTTATGTGATCAAAAATACAGTAAAAATAGTTCAATATTATTATAATTTCAAATAACGTTCTGAAGTTTAATTTATTGTTTCAACTGTAAAAAAAAAGACTGTGATTTTAACAGTAAAGAACTGTGAAAATGCTACGGTAAAAAATGGTAAATTACTGTAAAAGATAAGCTGATGTTGACACTGACAGATTTTGCTTATATTTTATGTTTTTTCTTTGAAATATCTATGTTTCATCTTAGTTTTTTTTATATCAGTTCTGTTTATTAGGGTTGTATGTCACATGTAATGTTGTTGAATTAATGTTTATTGCATATTTCAGTTTGAGTCTCACCATTTAGTCTATGTGTGAATGACACTGAGCTCTACAAACCTATATTCTATATATGTTCATCAAGTGAGTTTCTCATCACATCATTCTATCAGTGTCTTACAAAGATGCAAAACAGATTTCAGTACTGCATTAGGTTGATATATTAATATTATATTAGTTAATGAAATTACAGTATTTAAGTGTAAATTTAACTTAAAACCGTAAAACCGTATAACATATTTTTTTTTTACGCTGAAGTTTCGACAACCACAATTGTAAATATTACAGATTTGTTTTTACAGTGCATGATCAATGCTGAAATTTCAGTATTACTGTATAACTCAGTCTTTAGTGTCACATGATCCTTCAGAAATCAATCTAATAACTCGATTTGCCGATCACAAAATATTTCTGATTATTAACAATGTTTAAAATGCTAGTTGTGCTAACAAATACTGTATACTTTTGTGGAAAACATTATACTTTTTACTCTTAAGAATTTAAAGTCCAAAAGAGCAACATTTATTTGAAATATAATGTTGTCTACTGCCACTTATGATCAGTTCAGTGCGTCCTTAATTAATAAAAGTATTATTTTCATTTAAAAACATTTTACTGACCCCAAAGTAAAAATATTACAACGTTTTTGTACATTTGGATAGAAAAGAAAACATATAGATCCATTTGAAAATGGCAAATAAACAATTCATGCAGAAAAGTCAGAGAATCTTTGCCTTTTTAATGGCAATTCTATTTAGAAAAAAAATTTAGATTTGACTAATAATTATCAACAATTGCACATATTTAAAATTATATATGTATGAAAGCGTCAAAATAACCTGAACACAAATATTAATACTAACGAGATCATTGTCAGTTTTCAAAACAAAAATGGACTGAAATGTAAATACACCTAAGAAATCATATTCTTAACAACAACCAATAGTTACTGAATTTGTCTAGAAATATATCTCAGTGATATTGAAAATCTCCAATATCTGCAACACAAGAGCCATGAGCGATTGCTTGTGACGCACAAAATCGGTTTCATGTTTGGAAAGCTCTGGATTTCGTTGGCATTCCAGAACTCCAGAACGGAGTCTCGTGGCTCCAAAACCAGAAGTGAAATCAAACGCCTTGGCTCTCCATCTCCACATTGTTCAAAACAAATCCCGGCGTTTCACCTCGCGGACGCAGCTGATCCTGTTGGTTATGGTCAATCTTTCCAGCAAACAATTGGAGTGCAGGGCTCGATAAAAGCCTGACAGGTCTCTCCTAATGCTATAAATGGCGGCGATAAAAGCAGAAGCTTGACTTTGAATAAGTCCATCTCATCCGTCGGCGAGCCGGACGCATGTTTGCTGTCAAACATGGCAGCGTGAGGCCCAGGGCACTGCAGTTTAATCCAATTGGCAGTGGAGCCAAACTGGTAAAGTAATCTACGCTTTAGTGTAGCTGGCAGCAGTGGCTCAGCTCTCCCCGAGAGCCGGACGCCGGTTTGCAGCCGACGATAAGCTAGAGAGAGAGAGACACTTTAGCTTCTTTTCTTTTCCTTAACAATTGCTCTAATTCGGTACACTTATCGCTCTACCTGTCTCACAGACCTATTAAAGATTACGGTCACCGGCGGAAGAATCTTCTCAGTGATTTAAACACTTTTAAAATTCATAAGTCAAGAGGCTTATGCTTTCTTAGTAGGAGTCCTTATAACAATGCGAATTCTAATATTTAATATCGGAGTAGCTGACAGTGAGATTTTCCGCCGGCTCCGTTTGACCCTGTCAGAGGGAGAAACGCACAGGCTTTGTCAAGCCTCGAGACATGCTCGCGTTTCCTGCGGACAGCCTGATGGACGCAAATCCCGTCCAATCACATCACGCGGATGCTTTCTCGCACACTTCCACCTCGGATCGCAACATCTCGTGCCATCTCTGCTGCTCGCACGACGCCCGGAGTATAAATCTTTTATTAATACACGCGCAACACAATCGTTTCTGAGGCTTAACTTTATATATTTATTTATGTGTCTGGGAATATTTGGAGGCCTGTTCTGAAGGTCTTCTGGAGGGTTTATGAGGCATGCTGCTGGAAAGTTTTTGTGCTGATTGTACAGGAGTCCGGGGCTTGTTGTCACAGTTTTCACTTTTTTTTCTCTCAACATTTAAATATTAAAATGTAAAATGCTTTTGCATGCATGCATCTTTACTTCAGCTATTGAGCATTCCCACAATTACAAAAAACAACAGAAGGGCATGCTGTCACACCATGGGGTAATTGTCACAATCTGCCAATCAATACTTAATGCCAACAGTCAGAAAATTCAAAAATGATTATTGCAAAAAAATAAAATCACATTTTATTATATATATATATATATTCGTAAACATGAAAATTATTATAAAATCATTAAAAAAGCCTATGACTATTGCAATTAAATTGAAATGTAAAGATTGCTATCTAATTTTAATTAAATTAATTATACAATTTGTAACAAAATTATGTAAAATGTAAAAAAATTTGAACAGGAAACACAACTGATATATAGCCCTTGTGACAATTAGCCCCGGGCTGCACCATACAGGCCATATAGATTTGCATATGATTTGATGTTACTGTTTTCAGAGCCGTTTTCTGAGTAAAGGTGAAGTGTTTCTCATATGTATTCGTGTGAGATGCTCCTGTGGATCAGAGCTGAACATATGTGCTCTAATGGGCTCTAATGGCTCCGTGTGCTCAGGAGGAACCGCAGGTTAAACAGGAGCTGACGCTCAGAATTTATCAGAGAGCCCGCTGACTCCATCACACTGCACATCTGGACACATCTGCCATGCTCACATATCCCTCACATCACTCTCTCTTCAGAGACACACCAGAAATCTGCTTCAGAGATACGGAGCTTTAATGGATGATATCGATCAGGAATTTGGTCTCCCAAACATTTCTGTCTTTATTCTAAGTCCATAATGTCACTGTTAGTTTTGGAAGGAAAGAATTATTACAATATTATTACAATAACTTCAGTACATCATCTTCTGTTTATTCTTTCATGGTTCAGATATTATATTTGTCACTAATCAGTAACAGGGCCAGCTGTCATTTATATTTCACAGCCACTTCATGAAGCTTCATGTTCCTGGAGCATTACTCTTTGATTTGACTGTTTTCTGGTTAAACGCAGCAGGACTGGGTTGGTTTTCACTGCAGAACTGCTCATAATATTTTTAATATTGCGATGTGCGTATGGGAAAGAGTGTTAGCGAGAGTTCGGGCTCTTTAATTCAGTGTATGTATAATGAGTGAATTAGATTAGCATTTATTAGTGAATGTAGAGCCTTACAATGAAATCAGATCAGCATTACTACTGGAACAGAAGGACTATAAGCGGCCAAAAAAAGAAGAATTTTCAAAACACATATACAGAAAAAAAATATATTTGCATTTCTTTCATTAGCATTAGTGCATTTGTAAACATCTTTAAATCACACTTCCTAGTACTGCAGAAGATGAGATGGTTAATAATACCTCACTAAAACAACCGTAGGCTCATTGGACCTCAATCATGAAGCACAGAAGGAATTTGCTCTTGTGTACACTGTTCATTCAATTCAGTAGGCGAGAAGTACCCGGATGGCCTACTGCTTCCGGACGAATTCTATAGTAGGCATACCATGGACACTTCCTATCCCATGAGGCTCCGGGAGAGAAGGCGTCATATTCGAAAAATGGCGGAAAGTTGAAACGTGGCTCATTTCAAGTGTACGGACCTCAGGAAAAAAAACGTTTATTGTGATTAAATTACACTTGTTTAACACAATCTAAATAAATGGATGACTTTCTGCGCTGTTGTGACGACGCATGACACGTGACAACATCAATATGGCGGATGTAGTACGTCCGAATTCCATTCATACTACTCACATGTATGCTGAACGTACTGTTTTAACGGTCCGGTAGTACGTTCAATTTTAAATGTAGTACCTACTTAAGCAGTATGAGATTTCAGACGCAGCAACAGCCCACAGTCACCTATGCTCACTATCATCAGCTTCACCTGTTCCTAATCAACACCTCATCAGCACGCACATAAGAGCACATACCACACAGGTAGGTTTTTGGAAACTGATATTTCCAAATGACACACCACCACAAAAGATAGAAAATACCAGTGACACAGTCACAGTACTGGATATATCCATGCTATTTTATTTTCTACTTACTACTGGTTTTTATAAACCAGTATTATTCTCAGCACCACTAGTGTTTGTCTGCAAGCTTAACACTTTAATTGAATAATTTTTGTTAGCATATGGCCAATTAGTCTCTTTTGCATTTATGCAAATTACTGGAGACAAACCTGAGAAGATCAGACAGCACTCAAGTATGTGCTGTTAGAAGAAAAAAAATCCTGGAAAAAACAAATAAGGTGCTTGTAATTTTCTACTGACATTATCTGATGAGCTCAGAAACTGATCTCCTCTAACTCATCTAAGTTACAATGCGACACAATGCAAAGAGTAAAATACAGGTTAACACAATACAGAAAACCCCTTCATATGAACAGGTACATTAAGATTCAGATTCTTACAGTCTAATTCAAGGATGGGATTATGCTAATTATGAACAAGAGTACACATTATAAGAGTAGCCTATTAACACTGGAGTTTATTAATTTATAAACATTTATCAGATGTGTATGAAGCATCTGCAGAAGGTTCATTTTATGCACAAATTACTCACCATTGACTCATACATTTACAAAACCTTCATAAATGTGGCTCATTAATCACTTTTCATCAGATTTATTTATTTTTTCTATAAACCAAATCCATCTGAGAATCTGATCATTTTTTTCCGGTTTATAAAAAAGCATCAAAAGCCTTAAATATGTAGAAACATTAATTTTCTGCAAAGCTGCTTTGAAATGACATGCATTGTGAAAAGCACTGGATAAATGCATGTGAATTTCATTTCCCTGAAATAAAAAGTCAAAAACATCTTTACCCAACAGAAATCAGACGTTTTGCTTTTCAACGTTGAACTTCACAGAGTATCAACCAAACACTGATCTTATACATTTTTGCATCTGATTGTGTAAAAGTGCAGCATGCATGTGTGTGCTTTAGAGTTTTGAGAGCGATCAGACACAAGTGGCGCTGGAATCAGACTGAATGAGTTCTAATCAGACCTCACAAACATTCACCCGGGACAGAACTGGACAAAGAGTTTCTCTCCTCGACTCCAGGCTAACCAGACCCTTACTGTCAGATCCAGCGTTTTATCAGCTGTCACACACACACACATACTGAACCAAGTGACTAAGACAGACTCTCACTCTCCTTTTTTCATTGTTGTTGTTGGTAGCAACTAAGACTGTAGAAACAACTGTGTGTGTTTCCATGCATGCAACTTCAAAGCAGCTACTCAGAGCAATTTCTGAGCATGTGTGAATGTGTGCAAATGCATTTACACAGAGACTTTAAGATGCGAGGAACAAAGACAAGCCCCTCTCTCAATGACACACTCACGGCCGTGTGATTTCACATAAATAAAAGCCAACAAAAGCCACGCAGAGCTGATTTCCACAAACAGGTTAGCGTGATACGGCTCAGCTCAGCGAACGCTCCATTTCTCTCACACAAACAATCGCTCTGTTCCTCAGCCTTTATCTTCTCCTCCGCAGGAATGCATTAGTTGCGAGTGTCACATTAATAGAGGAGGTTGTGTGGAGTCACGGCTAATCTGACAGCAAGGTTTCAGTTAAAGTGAATACGTCACATTTTAGCTCTATTAGCAGGCTGCCATCACGCTATTAGTGCCACCGCGGCCACGGGCATCTGTCACCTACATTCACATTTCAGCGTTTTCCATTCCTCACCCCTCCTTCAAATGGACCATAAATACAGCTCGCAACGTTCAGCCAACAAAAGAAGAGAAGGATGTTAAGAGCTTTCATTCGTTCTTTCTATTTATTTATTTTTTAACATAATGTGATTTTAGCAGGTATTCAAACATTAAGTGTCCCCCCCCCCTCCACCCAGCTTAGACAATAATATTGATGTCTGAAACATTAACCAATTAACTGATGTGCAACTTTAAAAAACACACGTTAATAGAATCCACTTGAGGTTCACAGAAACAAAAATTAATAGATCAACTTTTTATTATGTGATTGATTTCATACCAACATTAAATAACATAAAAAAAGGTAAAACTGAAAGTGTAATTTGTAGTTTAGTATAGTTTTTGTTTTTTGTTTTTAAATATAAAGTGCAAATCAAAAAAATGTAATTTACCTTTCAATGTGTCATATATATACAGTACACTGTAATTTATTTATTTATTTTTAGATTATTGTAGTACAGAAAGAATAGAAAGTTTCAGTCTTACTTTAAAATTTCACATGCAATTTAATGTTACTTGAAAAGTATATTGTACACCATTTTTTCCAGTGTACTTTGTGGAATAACATTTATTTACTTATTTATTTACAAATATCATTTTACAATTTGCAGACTCTGCCTCCCGTTCAAAAAGTTTCAAGCTTTCAGTCACATCTTGATTTTTATTTTAAATACATTTGCCTTTAAAAAGGTCTCAGATGACAGTTTTTATGAGTCAGCAGTACTTATATGGTTGCTTGTACAAATAAATAAATGTAAAGTTTATTAGCTGTCAGTATATTTTGTACAATTTATCTGCACATACCGAACTGTGAACATGAATGAGAACGTGCTGCCGTAATATACAGTTTAAATGAATAAATTACCAGAACTGCAGAAAATCCCTTTCCGAAACACCTTTAATTATCTCTAAAAGGTTTGATGTGGCTCCTGTAATTGATTCCTGTGTGTGTGTGTGTGTGATGGCATTGCACCTGCTCATTTCATCTCTTACACCTGTAACTGAGAAAGACTCAGTGCCTCCAGCTATACCTGAAGAGAAGAAAAAAACTCATTTCATTTTCTGAGCAGTTCATTAAATCAGATTTGTGGAGCGAGAGCGTGTGCAGAATGAGCCTGAAGGCTGTTTGTGTTTCAGACGTTACAGTGATTTTACAGTCATTTTAATCCACTTTGCGTTGTGACAAAGAACAGCCCATAAACATGTTAAAATCACAGCAAAACAAGTGACCTACTGCCATTATTAAACAACATCAACATGATAAAACACATTCATGCTCAATAAATTACTTTTATTAGTATTAATTATCATAATAATTGGACGGATGGATGGATAGATAGATAGATAGATGGTTGGATGGATGGATTAATAGAATGACATAATTGTAGATAAATGGATGGATGGACGGATGGATTGATTGATAGAATTATATAATTTTAGATAGATAGATAGATAGATAGATAGATAGATAGATAGATAGATAGATAGATAGATAGATAGATAGATAGATAGAAAGAACAATAAATAGATATTTAGATAGATAAGTAGGTAGATAGATGGTAGATAGAGCATGTTTATCTCTGCGTATCTCTCCAAAGCATAACATAAAGCTAATGAAGTTTTTTCTTGTCTCTCTTTGCTCCAGTTGGACTTTGTGTTCTGCTGTTTTATATGGATTTTGTTTTTTGCAGTGTTTCATGTCTCTAAGCAAGGTGCCGTGAAGCTTGAAAGAGCTTTTGACACGTGAAAAGTTCTGATCGCTCTACAAAGCGGCGAGAAGCACAAACAGGGTCCGCTTCAACCCTCAGGAGCGTAATTATATCAAAGACACAGAATCTAGTTAAAGCGTATACATGAAAAAAGATCAGTCCTCTTCAAGGCTCTTCAAGTCCTCTTCGTTTGACATCGAGGAGATATAAATGAAGAAAAGAAAAAAAACAAGCCAGAGAGATTGGAGCCCACACACACACACACACACACAGAGAGAGTTCAGAAAGAGAGAGAATCTGTCAGAATATTTTGATTACACAGGCCGCTGTTATCAGGACACATCACGACAAAATAAAGTGACCTGCCTGACACGGATACAAACGACGCGAGAACCAGAATGAAAGAGCGAGCGAAGAAAGACAGCAGAAGAGGGAACAGTAGCTACAAAGGTAGAGGCGCATGTATCCCTCTGGCCGCTCTATTGACAGTGATGACAACGGTCCCCTGGTAGACCATTATCCAGGACGAGGCTGAGCACATCAAACCTTCTCTGACACACACAGAGAGAAAGAGAACCAGAACTCAGAATGCATCGTTACACGGTTTCACCTTGGTTTGTCAAAACACAGACTTATTCAGAGAGTACACAAGCCCAGAGGGCTGGAGAAGACAAGGGCGACTGGGAAGAGAACGAGCTCCTGAACCTCGGCCTGTTTCTGCATCTGTTTACATAAACCTTTCCTTACTTCGCAGTGAGATGGAACAGAAGACGCTTTGAAGGGAAGATAAATCGTGCGGCGGCTCTTCAGAACTGCTCTGATCTCACAGTAATTGATAAACAAGGCTCTCGCTCTCTCAGAAGGGCCTTGTGACAATCGGTGGCGTCGAGGTCTTTGTGGCGCTCCGCGAGAGAGTCCGCAAACGCGCCCCTCTGTCTTTTAATAAAGTGCATTGTATCAAATTAAAAGGTCTTGGCTTCGGGCGCTGGCTCTAACCGACTGCCTTACAAAATATTTACACTGCGCTGGGAAAGCAAGTAATTGGAAGTCTTTTGAAAAATGAGGAGAGCTGTACACAAAAGGCCATCTTTGAAAGGCTGCTGTAAACCACTGACTCTGAGTCCATGTGGGACGCAGGCGCTTGGTTCAGGCCTCAGACTTGGCGCAATCTCAGCGGCAAAGGGTGTCGTTTACGTGAAAGTGATCTCGACGTGTTTATCGTGGGTTGAGTCACACTCGTCAGTTTGCTCAGACTGAGCCAGGTGTCATGTAAACATTATTAGCTGTGAGTTGTTCATTTTAATTTTAGCCGTGACTGCTCAGTCAATGCTTCATTCATACTGTACTCAAGGGGGGATAGAACTACCTTCAGATGGCTGTGTTCTGGTAGCCAGATAAAATATGTTCAACTAACTTTTACTATCTTGTCCAGCAAGTTTCACTCTGAGCTGAAACAGAAAACGAGCTGCAGATGTTATGGCGCCCCCTGTGGTCCTGCTGAGAATGCAACACTTTTTGTATTGCTGTCTGACATATTTTCAGTCACAACAGTACTTGGAATTAAGCTTGTAGTTACACAGTAAGGATCTGCTAATAATATGGAAACAATAATTTAACAACACATATTCTATTATTTAATTACTAGTACTAATACTTTTTAGTTTATTGTTTTGCTTATATTCATATTTCATCAGCTTGCAAACACACTGCAGTTCCTTCCCAACTTTAAAACACAAATACATCTGCTTGCCATGGACTCACTGTAGGAGATGCATCATCACAAACAGTTCACTTCCACATATCAAGCCAGTTTGTCTGCATGCTGTACTTACTATAGTACACTATTACAAGTATTACAATAACTCAAATTGTAGATCATGACACTAAAGTCGTGGCTTTTATTTATATTTTTTATATATAGCGTGTGTGTCAACCTAGGCTCATTGGAAATACATGTTAAAATAGGCTGCATGGCTGCATCAACAAATGTGTTTTTCTATTACTTTTGCATTTGTTAGTACTATCGAGTAGGTTTAGGTTTGGTGTAGAGGATATTTTCAACACAATAGAGCATTAACTCATTAACAACATAATACAAACACAGAAATACGTGCCTATATCAACGTAACAATATGTGCTAGGGTCACGTATTGAGCTTGCACCACTCAATTGACGCTTCACATTAAAACTGCCAGGAAACGTGCAGTAAGTTACGTAATAAATGTGCTTCAGAAATGTATTTAGAGGCACGTATTTCTTTTTTTTTTTTCTTTCTTCAGGTTTATTAATATAATCTATCAAGATAAACTAAATGAAACTGATAAATGTTTCCTTTGCAGCTGGCTACAATTTACAGAAAAGGCTTTTAATATTAAGTTAATAAGTTAATGTTTACTTTATTGTATTGTATTATATTATATGTATTTTAAGGATTTTTGTTTGTTGGTTTTGTTTTAGATTTGGTTTTAGTTAACTATAGTAAACCTGCTGCCAAATGCATAGATGTAAATATAAAACGCAATAAAACAATGGAGTTGTTATCAATCAGAATCAAAACTGCTGTTGACTGACAAGTTTTTCTTGAATCTTTTTATTTTCTTCACTTGGGTCCCAATTTATCTGAAGTGTCTCTAATACCTGTGTACTTCTATAGTAACTAGATGTGTATGTAGTGTGTAACCACAGTGTAAGTACACACCGGTACATAGTATCTCCAGCTGTAATATTACTGTAACTACACACATGTAACACCCCTCAGAATGGTGTGTAGGTACAAATGTGTGACGCATTTTGGTTAATAAAGTGTTAGACTTTATATCAATTAGACAATTGCTCTGGATTTAGCATGTAATTACTCTGATGTTACACAGCAGCGGGCAGTAAATTAGGCTTTACATATAAATTGTGGTATATATTATATTATATATTAGGTGAGCAGTTCCTGAGGGGCTACCATGTGTATACACTGGTGTTACAGAGGTGCACCAACTCCACCCACTTTACATATCCCTACACCCACCCAACTACACCCCCTGATCACCCCTGTTCCAGTTACTCTCATACATACTGTACTGCTGTTACTAAATCTAATTCCTGTTACATACGTAGTGAAGTGAAAAAATTGTAAAAAAAATAAAAAAAAAGTGTACCCATGCCTTACACATTTATTCTTACACACACCAATCTGAGGGGTGTTACGTGTGTGTAGTTACAGAAATATTACAGCTGTAGATACTATGTAGCAATGTGTACTTGTGGTTACACACTACTGTACATACACATCTAGTTACTATGGAAGTACACGGGTATTATACAGTATATAGGACACAATATAAAGTGGGACCAAAAATTTAAATAGGCTAATATTTCAATGAAAGCAACAAGCACCCTCACTGCACCAAAACCCTGAGCAGCACCTGATGAAATGTATGCAGTGTAATGAAGTATATGTTTGTGTTTGGAGGGTCTGTGAGATGCACAGCTGTGGTCAGCACCGGTCCAGACACACACAGACAGAAGTCAGGCCGTAGGAGTCGCCCGCAGGTATCTTGCGCTGTATCTATGCAAATATATTCGGCTCTGACTGTCATGTTTGGATCACGAGCAGCCAATCAACCGCTCCTGTAGGTAGGTGCGGCCCCCGGGCCCCTGGGCTCCCAGGAAAACATCCCACTCTGGCCCACACAGGGGCCGTTTGCTCTCTGTCACCTCCAGGGCTGAGCTCTTTCAAGAGTTTTAAAGCTTCTCTTTAAAAGCATCGATTCCCGGCAGCCCGCTGCAGACCTTAACGCTAAACCTTCCCCAAATCCTATCAGAACAAACACAGGCTGTCTGACACCGCAGCCGTCTGAACATTACCCTCGTTACACCGCTTTCTTTGTCTGTTTCTTTCCGAAACACCCTCTAAGTGTCGTTTTGGCTCGTATACGGCTCAAACATGTGGCGTGTTACAAGCCCCTTGACCAAGTTTAGCTTTTCAGTCACATGAAATCAGGCATGTAATGGCTGCTTAGAGCAGAATCTATCAGAGCCGCTGATTGGATTAAATATGTAATAAGTTTGGATTCGTATTTGAGGCCAAAATATTCTGCTAATCACCCAATGCTAATGAATTTGAGAGCGGAAATATTGGCAGCGGTGATCATGAGGCTGAAGGTGCAGAGACTCTGTGACACCAGGAATTCATGGAGAAAACCAAAGCGAAACCCTTCCCGTACCCGATGCAAAAATAATCAGACCCAAAACGCACTGCCATGCAACAATATGTTGAAATGAAAAAGGATATTAGTGAAAATGGAGGTGTCAGATCAGTTTTCTGCTTACAGATTTTATGATAAATCAACTAACGCCTAATAGATTTTCTCTCATTTGTTTGAGTCAGGTTTATTTATATATATTCAGCTTTGCAAACAATCAGGATGTTAACGTTTATAATGTCTTAATATCTTAAGGTTCATTTATGTCTTATAGTGATATTTCTGGGTAATAGTATAGCTATATTTTATGACTGTGCAAACAGTAAGTCGATATATTTTATTCAGCTTATGTGCAGTATAATCAGTTGGACATGCTTATATATGCATATATAACTTTATATTAAGAGCTACTGTAATTGATAATATAGTTACATTTTGCATCATTCTCAATCTACACAGATGCCCAGAATGCCCAACCCCCGATCTACATGAATGCATCTATGCTCCAGATCTAGCTGCATCTACAGAAGTATAAGGTTTTTGTCAATCTCTGCAAATCACCTTGCCTAATAATGTGCTAATTAGCCAGTTTCTCACTGATGTTTACAGTCTGCTCATCACTCCACATAAGAAAGGGGCGGAGTCGGCAGAGCTCATTAGCATTTAAAGCTACATGGACTAGAATGGCTTGATAAAAACCGAGCTTTGACAGGGTTAAGAATGTGTTTTTTTACACTACCATTGAGAAATGATGTTGTTAAAATGGGCATCCGATGATCTCTTTAATGGATGGTTGGTCCTTCTAAAAAAATCAGTGATTGCTCATTTTGAATTCAAATTAAATGTCAAATAATAAAAGAGAACTAATTTAAATCATTTTTAAATTACAATTGCAATTTGAATGTGAGAAAATATAATTAAAATGTATGAAACTGTATAATTGAAATAAGAAATCCCTCTCCAGCACTACTGTGGTTTCTCATGTGTTATACCGTATCTTCACATGGCATTTTCTTGGTAAGAGCAGGCACAGTAATCCTCATTCCTGTGTAAAATGGGTTTGAGACTCTGTAATTCTGTTCTCACACAGCCGCTCGTTCTGTTTAAGGCCTGTTAGGCTGTGTTTTGTTGGCCTCCGTCTCCTGACCGGCCTGATTCCCCATTCACATGCTAAAATCAGAGGAACATGAGTATAATGATGTTTTACAGCGGCTGGTTTATCGGTGCTGTCCGAGCAGCCGCTCTGTCTCTGATTCAATAGCAGCCTAAAGCTCTTTACACTGCAGCCCGTGACAGATTCACACGCGTGTGAGTTTGGGTTCAGACCCTATTCACTACATCTTCAGTCCGCGCCTCTTATCGGAGAGGGCTGCTATGGTGCAGTATTCTGAAAATATTGAGAATAAATGGGGTGTTTATGACTCGATTTGCTGTTATAATACGGTAGAGATTTGAGTTTTACAGAAAGCCACAGTTTGTAGGATTTAGGTTAAAATCTTCCTTCTTACCTGCCATCAAATGTAATGATTAATTCATAGTTTGTCCTTGCACATAATATGCAGCACTTTCTAAAATATATGCACATTCGTTTCCTTCTTTAACATGAACATGTAAGTGCTCACTTGTAGTATGCAGGAGAAAACCTGATTCCAGAAACCTGCTAATTAGGTGGACCAATATTTTAATGTTGAGAGTCCAGGGAAAGAATACTTCACCCTAAAAAAATATTTGCCGAAAAACTGACCAGGCCATTCTGAGATGTAAATGTTTGGACAAATGCCACATTCCATCAGTTCCTTGACAATGGGTGCTCGGCAGTGAATGGGTGCCGTCAGAATGAGAGTCCGAAGAGCTGGTAAAAACTACAAAATAATCCACACCACTCCAGTTCATCAGTTAACATCTGGAGAAGACAAAAGCTGCCTGAGGGTAAGTACATTTTAATTTCTGGGTGAACTATTGTGCTTTGGCCATGACCTAAATGACCAGCAACATATATTTAATAACTGAGGTTATGATAGCACCAATGTATTTATTCAGCATGTGGTGCTGAACAGTTATTCATTTGTCACTCAGAATCATCCTTCCTGATCTAGATAATCCCGTCTGTCATCATTATCAGGTGCTATTCATCTAATAACACTCACCATTTACTAATCACCTCATGTCATTAACAGCTATTCATCAACCAATCCAGCACAGAGTGTCTGATATCAGTTTTATAGGATAGTTTCACCATATACCCCACCATGCATTACCTTATATACTGTGTGTGTGTGTATATATATATATATATATATATATATATATATATACACATCACAGAAAATTGGTGAAATAATTAATGAATAAATAGCAGCCAATCATTCTTTTGATTCCAAGCAGGATAACAAATATGCAAAATAAGAAAATAACACTGCATGCAAAATTAAAATATGGAAGATGCATTTGTTTGGTGATACATTTCTTTCCATCCTTCTCAGTTGCACCACTTTGAGAATGTCTAAAGTTTTAGCACCCCCTAGAATCGCAAATTGATTAAAGTTGGCATGTACTCTCGGATGGTGCGGGTGTCCAAGCGTACCACAAGTTTGATCTCACGGTGTAGCTTACAGCTCAGTAGGTCATTACTGGCCACAGAATCTATTGATCAGCATCTTACAGTACAAACTGTTGGCTGCTGAATTTTGATTGGCTGGTTTGATTTCTTTCAACTTGATTTGGCCGATCGTGGATATTAGGAGCACCAAAAATGATATGATTGTAGATTCAGGATTTAGGGGTCTGCTCAATTTATGTACAACTGTTTTAGAGTCTGAATGTAAACTAAGGCACTATTCTGGATGTTCATCCTTGATACTTTGGCTCTGAGGTGGTATTTTCAAAGGAAATTGTTACCTATAAGAAAATTGGCATGAAATAAAAAACAAATGTATGTACATGTAAACATGTAAACATCATGCACAGTAAACGTAGAATGGACCAACAACTCATCGCACCAGACTGAAATCATTCAGAGGGGCTTCCTGAACATCCCTGTATTATTTATGGCACAAAAACAACACTGCTGAGACACCATAATCATTTTGCGAGCTGGAAAAGAATGTTTTGCAACTATTGAAAGCATTTATGGGTCTCAAATAAAATGCTAAATATTTTAATAGTCCATGCAGAATCAAGACTGCAGACTCGAGCTTATCTAGCCGTCATATATTTGAGTATTTCGTGCACCTCAGCGCTGATAGAAACACTCTCACACAGTTTTGCATTGATGTGTTGTCAAAAGCCATCAGGAGTCAGCAGTGATTTTAATGTGTATTGTTAAACATGACAATTAGCCCTTAATACAGGAGACAATATATTAAACCATTACGCTCAGAGACAGTATGGTACAGTATCTCTTCAGCTGAGCACTTACACCGGTGCATGTACATGTGCATTACAGCACAGCTCATTAAGATAACAGAAAATTAATGCAGCCTTCACTCACACACACACACACACGTACCTCAGTAATCATAGAGTGGCCATTAAAAAGTGTGAAGTGGAGGTATCAGTGGTGTTATTCAGATCAAGACATGAGGATGATGATGCTAGAAATTACTTTGCTGTCTTTGCACTCACACACACATCTCTCTAATATTTACAGCATGACTGATTTGCGATAGACTGATTGTAAGAAATGTAATTACTGGGACACAATGGCCACACAACATTGTGTTTTCTCCCCTTGCATTTGCTGACAGGCCTTGTCCGCACACACACGTGCAGCGCGGAGGTTCGTGCAGAGGTTGCAGTGTGGGCTAGTTATTGGGCAGAGAGTAAATGAGCTGCGGCGAACTCGTGTGATGTGTTGACACTTGCTCTGTGCGCTTACAAAAAAACAACGATGATAAAACAACACAAAGAAACGCATTATGAATTTTATTAATGATGGTGGGACAGTATGCAAAACATCAAAGGTCCACGCGAGAGATTAATGACCCTCAGCTAGACTGTTTAATTACTGCCGGCTAATTAGATTCTTGACCAAATTTTTAATATCTGCATTCCCCTCCAACACCACGTTCAGATTCCACCATTTATCAATCTCTCAGAAAAATGCTTGAGTGGGCGGCCTTTCCCAAACGCTGCATTAAACGCAGAGATGAGACAGTTTTCCATGTCTTATTACGGTTATGGATTTGCAACAAGGTGTGCATAAAATAACACAATAATATTCATACGTCTACATCCATGTGTGAAAAAAGTTGTTTGCACTTTGAAGATGAATAAAGAAAATTCACAATTTATGTCAGTGGAAGGTAAACACTTTTCTTCTGAAGCTTCATATTATAAGAATAAAGAATATATTGTATATTTAAAATAAATATTTATTTATTTATTTATTTCAATGAAGAAACATTTAAAAAGGTTGAAGTGGACAGGAAACCACAGCACCATCTACTGTCATACCAAAATCAATACAGCAGCCTGAACACACACACATTCACAGAGCTGTCTCAATAAGGACATATCATAAAATACTATTGTAAAAAAATGGAAATAAAAGGGAAACAAATCATAATAAATATCCCAAGCCCTGTCTCTACAAGGAAATATATTAAAACCATATCAAGAACATGTCCTGGTCATATTTTGAAATAAAACTGTACATATGACCTAGGACTGTTATGATTATTATATATATTTTTTTAAATGACATATGTACTGTATGCCTTATTATAGAATTTGTTGCTGCTTTTAATTGATGGTGATTTAAATAAAAACAATCCTTGTATTTTTATTATTTTTTTAATTGCAATACAATTAAAAGCTACTTCATGGCAGTAATGAAAATCACTAAGATAATAATTGAAACCCAAACATTAATGGTGCATTACAGTAAATGGCACTCGGTGCACACACATACACTGGATTTTAAAGTGCATGGTTCATTTAGAATGTTTTTAAAAGATTTACTCATCTGATCCAGCATGACAGCTAAATGGCCATTATTAGAAACTTCTAAATACCATCTGAGTAGATTTTAGCATATCATTGCTGAGATATGTCAGTGTTTTTCTCCATAAATCCTTGTTCTTACATGTTCTGCTGTATGAATGTGGATGAATGTCTTCCCGCTGTGCTTTTATTCGCACCAGTTAAATGAATTGTCTCCCCACAGGACTTCGTCTGCTCAAAAACACAACAGTGGCGTTCTCTAAATGAACCAGAGTGAGTGTGACTCTGCTTTCATTCACACAAAGTACTTCCCCCATCAAAGCAAAGAGGCGCAAGTATTATTTTAACAATTTAAAACAATTAAATCTGTCAAAATAAGCTCTGAATGCGCTGAGTGAGAACGAGAACACACTTAATTACTGCTTTTCCTCCCTGATGGTATTTTGCTAAAGACAACAGATAATGCATTTGAAAGGCCACAGTAACCGAAACACAAGTGAACCATCTGCATTGTGTGTGTGTGTGTGTGTGTCACAGGTTTCTTCCTCGCAGCTACGGCTGCTGTTCTTCTGTTGTCATGCAAGCAAATCCAAACTCATCCAACCTCACATAAGTCCCATCTTTATGATTGCTTCACTCATTTAGCTCACTCTCCACCACTAAATCAAATACTTCCATTGTTTATTATGTATATTTCTATTGTCTGTTTGTCCCTGATCACTAAATATGTAAGGAAGAGGTTCTGAGAGTGCTGTATTGTGGAGAGAGATGAGGAACAGAGGTTCTTAGTGTTAAATATGTAGGAATCCATCTGTAGGGGTCCTGAGGGGCCGCGTTTACTCTGTGTTTCATGAGCATCTTTACAATCACAGAATCCCCCAAGAATTACAACTACTGCAATCACATTGTCTTGACATGACACTTCATTTTTGTTATCCTGTCTGTCACTTTAACAGAATGCAACATCATCATCATCATCAGACCATCGCATCTACACAACCATCACAATACCACAATCAATATCCAAGACTTAATGATATCCCTGCATCACAATTACAGAATCACATCAGCATCATCATACCATCCTTATCACAGCACAATCATAAATCACAGACAATTAATCACATGACTAATTCTAATATCAGCAGATACTAGCATTATCTCCACCCATAATCACATTCTATCATGGCACCATCCATAAAAGCAAAATCACACAACCATCACAACATCATCATACCATCACTATTATAACACAATCATACACTAATAAAACATGAATCACGAAGCATCCCATTACCATATAATCACTATCACAGGATCCCAGCATCATTAGTGACACCACATTCATCATGACACCATCACAAAATGTCCACACCATCACTATCAATCATAAACCACAACACTATGACTTTATTACTCATGTACATAACCGACACACCATCACAAAAACACCATCACATCCACATCTACAACACAATCCTCCAAAAATTCTGCACATGATTGCGTCAATTATGTTAACATCACTGTGTACCAAAATTATTACCACCTGGGACCACTGCATTCCATTATGACACAATTACAGAATCACATCACAAACACAATACACTACCAAAATCACATAACATAACACCAGAACACTATCACAATCATATCACATCACCATACACCACTATCACAAGATGCACAATAACATGATAATATCACCATATAGTCATATCACTATAACGTGACCTCACCTTTATTAAACATCACATTCATCATTACAACATCAATTACAATACCATCACTATCATAGCACAATCATAACACCATGACTTCATTACTCAGTAACAAAACCAGTACACAGAGTTCACATCACCACAGAGCACTGACTTCATCATCACCCCATGATTATATCGCTAATACACTATCACAGTAACACCATAAACTACCAATCACAAGATCCCAGTATTATCACCACATAACATTGTCACATGACATCACCGTACCACCACTATTGCAATTATTTCTACAATATACCTGTGCTATTTGTGACTGTGTTTGTGTGCCAGACCCACATACCATCATACCATTAAACAGCATCGTAGCATCTCACCATCACACTTTTATACTATTGAAACCCAACATGCATCACTTTGCCACCAAAACACAACATTACATCACTTCAGAAACAAATCATAGAAATAAGGGGATTCAAAGCCTCGCTGTTTCTCAGTCCACAGTTCCTCTTCTCTTTTTTCAGTTGCTTTTACTGGAAAGCCTCGGAAACTTAGCTGCTATCTATCAGACTGGAAACAATGATTGTTATTATTTCTCTTGTTTTTTTTTTATTGTCCATCTTTTTCTCCATTTATCCATTTAAGATGAAGCAGATCATAAAAAGCAGCTCTTGTAAAGTGAAAAGGCTTTGGTGCCTGTGGTGATTCCTGTGTAGTTTATCAGACGGAAGCCTGGGAGATTGACTCAGTCTGCCATGGACACATTCAAGATAATAAATAAATATGTTGTCCATCTTAAGTGCTGCTTATTACGTTGCTTGGAAGCCAAATATGATTTTTCCTTATGTCTGTATAGCGCAGATCAGAAATGGAATGAGCAGATCACTCTCGGACTCTCTTAACTCAAAAGCACTGATCTCAATCACGTGTGATTACATCTGCGCCATCCATACATCCATCTGCCCATCGCTTACTGTCTCTCATGATAGTTACGGAAAATGAGGAAAAAGATGCACTTTAAACTTGATAAAAAAATAAATAAAATTAAATAATGTTCATGCCATTTTATCGCTCAAAGTCATTTCGAGTTTAGTGGAAGTTACTTTAGACCATACAGACGTGATAGAGAAATGAGTGTGTTTGTGTGTGTGTGTAAAAAAAAAAAAAAAAAAAAATATGAAGAATTCAGTTGTGTGGACTGCATGTTTACAGTAATTTACCATAAAAATACTGGTAAAAGTACTATAAATGTGCTTTTTTTATTTTATATATATTTTTTATTTTTTTTTATTTTTATTTTTTTTTCGTTTATATGTTTTTGCTGTTGTCTGTGAACACCCAAACATGTCAGCTTCTGACTCATCTAATGATTTGAGTTTAGGGGCGGGGCTATCTGTTTGATTAACCAATGACAGACGAGTTACAGAGTGTTATGCAAACCGGAAACCTGTTTGAAAACAGTTATGTTTGATGATAAATCTGGTGCTGATTCAGACATAAATCAGATTTCAAAACAAGATTCCTGTGAATTCATTCTCAAATCATTCTTACTGTACATACACTATCACTTCGAATGGAATATAAAAGTTTATTCAAACAATTAGTTTGTTAGCTGGAGAATTAGTTCTCTGCATACAGTACACGCATATTTAAAAGTTTGGGGTAGTAAGGTTTTTTTATTTCTACAATACTTCAACAAGGACCAGTTAAATTATTTTATAATATGACAAAAGTTTTCTATTTTAGATAAATTCTGTAACTATTCATCAAGGAATCCTAAAAAAAAACCTTCCTGCAGCCTGACTGGCCTCAAACTATTAAACAGTAGCCTATTTTATGTGTAAATTCCTTTGCGCTTTGCCTCAAATGTGCTTTCCGTAAACCTTTATGAAAACATGTTTGATTTTACAACAGCGAATCAGAAAGGATAATAACAGAATTACACGCAGGCAGCTCTAGGAGGGTGTGGGGCGGCTGGGTCGCCAGCGTCTCATGATTAATGTGTAACGGGCGTTTCTGCGCTGTCATGCGTGACTGTGTGAGGTGTCTGCTGTCCGCTTCATAATGAGAATAAGGCAGGTAATTGTCACAGTGTTTGAGTAGTCATCTTTTATCAAACGAGCAATTCATCTTCCAGCCATAAAGCACAAAACAGGTACATTGATTTATTGCCGACTAGCAGAGACCTGATCATTCAGCTCTCTTTATGAAAATCAAGGTGTTTGTTTAAACAAACCCAGAGGAAAACGTGCACAGACGCTCTGCGGAAACGGCTTAATATTTCAGCACTGAAGTCGACAACAGAAACCAGAGAGCGATACGGCCTCCCACTACATTATTGTGATGTATTCTACATGTGACATGTGGTACTGGCAGAGATCACTGAGTGTTTTTCTCCGTTACAAAGGAGCATAAAAAGTTTGTGGTTCGTCCCCCGGGGGCCTGGAATCTAAACAGCACCTGGGAGAGCAGATGGGGATCGTGAATGCGCGTCAGACGGAGGTATTTGTTGCCGTGGTACGCCAATACCTGCTGTGAGAGATACGGCCGCTGTTGTTGTTCCGCTCAGGATGCGTTTAGGAAAGAGTCTCTCTTATTAAACGTCGGAGAGGCACTTGAACTATCACACGACAGACAGCTCCAGTCATTTCTCTCAGACTGACACCGAGAGGCTGCGATGATCTTACAGAGGAATATGCAAATAATAAACTGCAATTAACCGTAGAATCGTGGGCAAAAAAGTTTCTACCAAGGGAAGAGAAAACATTAGCCCGTTGACATCAAAGGCTGTGTGTTTAATCAAAGCCCAAGTTATTGTGGGTCAAATGTATCTGTCGCTTTGAAAAATCTAGTCAAATAACAGACAGGAGTCAGCCGAGCACTTGAAGCCGAGAACCAAGATGAGAAAAATTATGACAATATCATTTTAATTATGGGATACTGAGTCATAGTTGTAAAAAAATCTAAATTATGACATCAATTCCATGCAATTATATAAAATTAGTGATGCAAGTAACCATGTGGAATCATATTTATTGCTGATTAATAATCTGCACATGTAATCTTAATTTTTGTGAAAAGGAGTACAAGCTTTTGTGGTTTTACTGCTTGTAAAGATAGAAACTGCAGTGAATTCTACATTCGGTGTATCTTTGAAATGAAATAAAACAACATATTTGAGAGAGGCATGTTTTTCATGTGAATGAATTTCATAAAATTTTGAGTTTTAGGAATATTTAAGTTAATGTTTAACTTTCAAAATACATATTGGATCCCTATATTATATAAACATGTTTTCTAAAACTATGGTCTGTCTTCATCTTCTTGTCTCTCTCTCTCTCTCTGACAGTGATCATCAGGATGTAGAAAAGCAGTGAGCTCTGGTGTTTGACAGCTGGAGGGAGTGTCGAGGGCAGTCAAACTCTCCTCACATGATGACCTCCCGTCACCGCGGAACCTTTCGCTGCAGCGTTTTTCTCCGTTTGAGGGACGGTGACCCCCGGGGGACTTCCAGGTCAGCAGGTCAGCAGCAGTGTCGCTCACATTGCCCCTCTCTCTCGGTTTCGCTTTGACTCTTTCTTTGACGTCCTTGTATTCCTGCTATGCTAAACTTTACTCAACTTGTCAGACACTTAAGAATTGACAAAATGCCTTCTCACCCCCTCAATGTCACAGCAAGTATGTATATATATATATATATATATATATATACACTCAAATGAATTAATCAAAAATAGGCAGTGCCTCCATGTGGCCACAAAAGGTTTCTCTCTGAACGCTGAAACAACACCACATTAAAAAAAAGTGACCAAGCTTTTTGTTTGCATTCAAATTCACGCCTGTTACTTTGAATCTTATTTCCTACTTTACATCAGTGTCTATTCTAATTAATTTTGGAGTGAAATGTGAGCTGAATGCATTGGGCGTTTTGTGATTTGTGACAGATTCCTATGACCACGTTTCTCTCAAACCTTCATTAGAAACATCTGTAACCTACATTCTCGTGTGATTTGTTTAATACTGTAAGTGATTTGCTCATGTGACGCCTAAACATGGCTGGTGTAAGGTGTCTAATTCCCGTCCTTCATTGTGTCGAGTCTGACTGAAGGGCGTCTGCTCCTCAGTGTAATGTGTGTGTTTGGCTTTCAAAAGACGTGTGAATGCCAAGTGTTGTCTGGGCCGTTCAGCCTCTCATTCTTCCTCAGTATCTCTCTCGTTCTCTCTATCTTTGTCTCGTGCATTCTGCTCTAATCTTTGTGCTCCTCTGAAGAGGCTTAGAGAGCAGCTTTGTCCAAATGCCACCACAGTACAGTCCACTCTTCAACTATTTGGCCTCCATTCTTTGGCTTCTTTCATCCTGTGTTTCCTTTTCTCTTTTTTTTTGGTCAAATATAAGGACTCACCAAGCACCAACTGGGAATAAAACTGGCTTTGGCAAGTAAATAAAACAGACTTATTAGCAGCTGCAACATGGGTTTTGTTAAATTGTAAAACAGATCTGTTGACCTACTGAAGAAAACACCTGACACAAGTATCTTCTAATATTTTTATTACATTATTTAGAAATTTTGAATCAGATCTTTGTCATGCATTTTTTTTTTCTGAGAACTCCCTAACCGCCAAAATGAACAAAATTGTCAAAACGTGTCAGATGCAGAGGGAGACAGACTCTCAATCACTTGATGTTTGTCACTAAGATGCAATATGTATCGTCTAATAATAATATGATCTAATTAACTGTACAATCCTTCTTAACATAGACTTTTATTAAACCGAATTAAAAAGTTCAAATCTGTCATATTTGTGTGATTTATGACAATACAAAAGATGAGTTAATGTAATGGAAAAAAAAATATATGATGCCATGATGTATTGATCATATCATTTTGACGATCCAATAACATATAAAATGTTGTATGGTTTAAAATGGTAATGCTAACCATAATACAGTTGTGTGATCATGAAATGTGCTTTGCTGTAAAAATCTAGGTTTGACTCCAGAGAGTTTTCGTGGTTTTGTTACATTACAAAGAGCCTCGTCCAGGACGTCTTCCACTTCGTTGGCGTGTTGGCTGGCTTTCTTCTTGAATCGCTGGAGTTTATGACACAGCACCAACACAACACAGCGCGAGGCTTCCTTCCACGAACAAAAGCTCTCGCGCATGAAATCCCAAATGCGCGGGGCAGATTTAGTCCAAACATCAATAAAAGAAACACACACACACTTTGGCATTCGGCGTGAGGTGTGTGTTTGTTTGCGAGGTGTGTGTGTGTGACGCAGTGTTTACACACACACGCGCGCACGCGGCTCCCCGCGACACATTCCTGCAGTCCATTAGCCAAACCTACCTGATGATCTTTCCTTCTTTATTTATCTTTCGAGTCCTCTCATGAGAGGACGCGCGCTTCCGTTTTAATATCGCGAGTGAAACATGATTATGACCTCTTAATGCTGAAATTACGCAGCCTAGTTGATATTTTTCACTCTTTCTCTCAACGCCGAGAGTTTTCCTGCATCGCGCCCCATGGCATTAACATCTTTATCTCTGCGTGTGTTTCTGCTTTTAAAACCTTTCCCCCTGCTGTTTGAAAAATATTCCTCATTTCCCACCCCTACGGAGCGCAGAAATCCCCATAGGCGACCCATTTAGTGCCCCCCCTCCAAACACTTACGGCCGCCGCACGCGCTCTCGGTGCTGCCTCATTGGCTTTCGCTAAATTATGCAAATAAGGTGATGTTCAACATATAGTTTTTCAGTTTCTGCAACTGCGCAAGTTTACACAGCTTTTCCATCCAACGCGATGCCATTACGCCGCTGCTGCCTGTCAGCAAGATTTATGCATCGATGACAAATTAGAGTGAAAATGCTCTTCAACTGCTAATTTCTTCTCTTTCTCTCTCTCAGGTTCGGCCAACTTCTGCGTTTCGTCTTTTGGGGGCATTTCAAAGGAATCCTGTTTTTGTTGTTGTTTTGGTGAATATCAATGTGCGCTCCTGCTGATATCATGCTGTTGAGCTCAAATGAATTCATTAATCAGGAATGATACATGGCGCTTTTGCTGCGCTGCTGTGTTTCTGCGTTTGCAGAGAATTTACTCTATGCTTTTTTAAGTCGGAATATTGGAAAGCATCTTCAATAGGGATGCAATCGGAGGAATTTGCCGATTCTGGCCGCCATACAGACTCCGTATACAAACCCCAAGAAATGCATCCTGACTGCATAATAATGGTATATAATATCAACAAAAGCGGTATTAGTTGGGAAATGAATGCTAATTTAGGTCTCACAAATCATAACGCAGTAGCAGTTTCTGGTTTATTATGAGAGCTGGATATAAAATTAACGAATTCAGACCAGAGTTTCTTTTCTCAATGTTTCCTCACAATTCTGCTCGTTTTGGCCAGTTTTATTGTAAAGAACTGACTCATAGGTCGTTTGAAGCACATGAAAGTCATTTCAGGACTGTACGTGTTTCATCTGCATTGGTGGAGAAAAGCAGAGCCTCGTGACCGTTCACTCCCAGTATCTTCAGCAAATTCATGTAGTAAAAATAATATTCCCTCATTTGCATAAAGATCTCATCAGAGCAGATCCAGGGCATGTTCAGTGTGGAGTGCTTTTGCATGCAGGACACTGTTTCTACTGTAGTCTGGAGGTCAGTCGGAGAGAAATGCACGTCATCTAACTGCGATGACCAATACGGGAGTGACTAAACTACTACTTTTTTAGCAGTTTACAAACGAGCTTGAACTTTCACAGAAATGTACCGTCTTTACTCCATCAAGCAGTGACAAAACACCACTATGCTGTTTTTAAATGTTTTTAAAGCTTCCCAACTCTGGTGATGACACTCCATTAGACACACCATTAAGACCGCAAAGTTTCATGAAATTTCAAAATCATTTCACTTTTTCATCTAAGCCGAAAATATCTGACTGGTCACGTGTGCGGCTACGCTAAAGGAAAGTGCTCTCATCGGACAAATGAGATGGAAAGCACACTTCTGTTGTTAAATGTTGTTTGACATCATGCAGCAAGTTTATCAGAAGTCTTTCTCCTCTTGTCTGTGTATTCATCAGGAGAATCATTGCGGTTCAGGAATTTTGTCATGTTTTCCAGTTAAAATATGTATACATATTAAAAGTTTCTTGAGAACATGGCCTTTGATAGGTAACTAAAACTAAAATGAAAACTATTAAAACATGGATATACTTTATTGTATTTCAAGGTGTCCTTGTTATAGATGTAAGTACTGAGTAATATCAATTACTTGGTTAGAATAGGACTGGGGTTGTGCTCAGAGTAACTATAATAGAGTAACAGAATAATTCTAATTCTAATTAGAATTGCACTGTAACAAGTGTAGTAACATGAAATTATTTTGTTCATTTATTTTAACTTAATTTCATGTATTAAAATAATAATGTAAATAAAGGCAAATAAGTAATATAAAAATTAATATAAGCTATAATAAAACAACTAATATGACAAAAACTCTCAACAAAATGACTACAACTTTAACTAAAATAAAAATGTAAAAATTAAAATATGAATTAATACTATAATATTACGTATGTTGAAACAATGATGTATAAATCAATGAGACTTCTGGCACTATACTGAACGAAGTATAAAACCTTGTTTGGAGCAGTAATGAGGTCTGGATTTACCTGCAGTGTAAGACAAAATATACTATTCCAGATATATTCTCTAAAGTCCTGATGCAATTTTGCTTCTTAAATGCTTTCTGTTTGAAAGATGCTTACATCATTCCTCAGGAAAACAAGACATAAATATTAATGAAGCGTCTTGAATGTATCTGTATCCTCCAGATCTCTTCAGTCAAACTCTGATCGTGGTGAGGTAACGCTAATAATAGCACCTGCAAACGCCGAGCCACAAAAAGCGAAAGGCAAAATGGCGAGCGTGGAAACATTTAAACAATTTGCCAGAGGCCTTAATTGTTTTCCGTTTCCCCGACGATCGCTAGCTGAAAAGATGGAGAGTTTCAGTGAATAGATTAGCGCACGCTCCAGCAGTCATGACAAAATCCCTCTTAACCCCGCCGGCCCGCCGTCAGAGCGCCCCGCCGCAGATATCACTCGCTCCTCAGTGTTATTAAACACAACTTTGCAGATCCAGTCCGCCGCGAGTGCCATTTAGCCGCGTGGAGCAGGAAGGAAGCGTGCGGGGAATTACAGGTTGCCAGCGCGACTGACAGGGGTTGATTTGGGTGTGCGGTGTGTGCAGGCCTCCCTCAGAGTGTTGTGACAGGCGGTCATTACAGCGCCACGTCTCCACACTCAGCTGCACCAGACGCCGCATGCAAATGGACACAAATGGGCTCCACTGTACGCCGGAGCTAATGACACTTTCTGCTGCTTTTCTCTCGCTGCTCTTCTTTAGGGTGGAAGCTGAACGCTCGCGGCTCCACACTTCATAAATCAGGTCGGACTCTGTCAAACAGATCAAAGAAACAGCGCAAATAGATAACTCTGACGGTATTAACATCTTACGTGGGAAAATTGTTTGTTTTGCTTTATATGTAAGAAGAGATGTAAGACTGATGTGTTATATATTTATATATATATATATATATATATATATATCAGATTGATGAATATAGAGATATATATTTCAGTCTTTGTTTCAAAATATACAATTTCTAAATGAAAACTGTTTGAACATAGTTAGGTTGCTTTATATTTAATAAAAGGTCAAATATTTTCTCAAAGGTCAAAATAGCTATTGTAACGTTTTTTTTTTATATGTACTTTTCTATGTTTTATTATATACATATACATTATATATACATTATTTATTATATCATTAATTTGTTTGTTTGTTTTTGGCTAATACTTTTGGTAGAATTGCAAATTGATGCATTAGTTGATTGATGGATTTGAGAATGCATTTAAAATTAGTTTACGGAAATGAATAAACATTTTAACTTAATTAAAATGTTAAACTTTGTTAACTTTATTAATAACGATGCAACTACAGTAATTACACCAAAGCAATAATTTATGTTGTGTATATTATAGACTAAGGATATAATTTATATGTATTATTGTGAAGGTAAAATAGTGAGTTGAAATGACTTTGTGGATTTTAAAACAGGATTAAAATTACAGTTGCCATCAAATCAAAGCATGATGCTCACCATTTAATATTCAGAAGTTGTTTGTTTTTAGAAGTTTTGGAGTGTTTGACCTTCGAGAGATGAAGACGTGTCTCTGTAAGCTGCTAAAGTGGATTTGAAATGGTCAGTTCACATTTAGAAGCGTCATTCAGAGCAACAACCATCAGCAAACGGTTTTATTCCAAATATTGGGCTCGACAAAAATAAAAGGCAAAAAGCAAAGCTGAAAGCCAAGCCTAATCTAATAAACAGATTTAGAGTTTCGCCGCAGTGTGACGTGATGGATGTGGCTTGCGTGTTTGTGATTAGTACAGTGAGGCCCATTAGAGGACGGGCCCTCGGCAGATCTTTTGGTGGAGAGCCGCAGGAAGTGATGGAGGTTTGGCCCGGGACGCCTCCGGATTACGAGCGCTTCTGTAAGCCTCCGATTCTTCCAGCTCTATTCTTTCCCCGGACCCGCCTGAGACCGCGCTCAAACGGCCAGCCAGTGAAAAAAAGATTACGCCCGGATACCAAGTGTCTCCCATCGGCCCCTCGGGCCCCTGCTGGACGAGGAACAATGTGCAGCGGCGTTCCAGGCGTTTGGGCAATCGGGGCAGTGCGAGAGCGTTCGGCGGGCTCAGCTGCGGAGGCAGATTGTGGAAGACTTGACAAAGCTGCACTCTAAAGCGTCAGAGAGCCACACAGAGAGCAGAACGACCCCGGGCCCCGCAGAGAGACGGACCGCACAGGGACTGAGATTACCACACAAACATCACAGAGACGGGATGCTATACTGGTGCCTCGCAACCAACAAAAAACATGGACTGCAAGTTTAGAAAAGGTGAAGAGTTGCTCTCACAAAACATGATCACAGCATCACAAGAGGAACAGAGACACTTGCTCTGAAGACATTACAGTCTCCTGCTCAGGAAACTCTCTCCCTAAAATTAATTAAACATGTTTGACATTGCAAAAAATACAAATGCATTTTTGATAACCGAGCATACTTTCGTTAGGAAAGCAAAAGCTTATTCAACTAATTTACACTTCACCTGTATGTTCATTCAAGCTTCTGCTATTGTATTTTATATTTACAAAATGGTTGCATTACATATTAACTATGTAGCATATTGTTTGAGAAATGCAGTTCATGCTAATAAAAACATATAGTATGACTATGAATTGGATTAGCCATTGACCAATAATATATCACAGATCATATCATTGGTGATATTGATGTGGAGTTGATAAATAAATGTGTCCAATGTTGTGACAGCAAACATGTGTAAACACACACACACACACACACACACACACACACAAATAACATGAGAACAATGTATCTTAATTCTTTGAGTTACAAATATCCTTTTCTGTCAAACCGTATGACACAATGGTATGTCAACTACCCTTATACATATCACCATTATGTGTATGTGTGAGAGACAGAAAAAGTTTTTTTCAAAGCTTTCAAAATGTTTAAACGTTACACATATAAAAAATATTACACACTACGTACACACACCTAATAAATTTTAATAGCATTCTGATACTATTTTTTATTTTCATATTTTGTTTTAATTTTAATTAGCATTTTAGTAATGCTGTTTGATTTTGTAATTTTAATTATTATAATTTGTTAGTGTTTATATAGTTTTTATAATTTATTATTATAATTTATTTATTTTTTTTTTCTTCAGTTTTAGCTTTGATTGTTTCAATACATCATCATCTTGGCAACTAACAGCAATAATATATAACTTTTTAATGCTTTTTTAATGTTTCAGCTTTACTAAACTAACTCGGCACATACCGTATATACAGTACTTTGTTAATACAATTTCACGGCAACTGATGTAAAATCTGAATCCTGAAGCAAAACTAGTTTAGGGCACCGATTTATTTATTTATTTATTTATTTTAAAGAAAAGATACGTGTGCAATTACTAGACTTTTGTTTTCACGTGAAAAAACACTGCATTACCGTTTTGGAGATCTTTTCTGCTTTTGTATCGGGAAGTGTTGGTATATTATTTCTGGACATAGAAATGCAAATCAGAAACAATTTCTCTGCTGTTTTTCAGTTTCATTCTGAAAAAAAATGAATCGACTGTCATGAGCGACTTGTGTTTGCTCTGAGCTTGAGAGTCTCGGGTCGTTTCAGAGACCGTGTTGAGCTGCTTTACACAAAACACTTTCTTCTGAAAATCTCCTTCACACTATAACTGCTTTAATGTTTAATGCGCTTTAATGCCAAGTCAAAATAATAATACCAATAACAGGAACATTAATAGCAGTCAATAGATTTGAAATTGAAAACAGCAGAAGATGAAGCAGCTGGCACAGTGTGAGTGTGTGTGTGTTTGTGTGTGTTTGTGTGTGTGTGTGTGTTAGTGGGAATGTGGCTCTTTTGTAGCTCACTTGATCTCCTCCCCCTCTGAATTTTCACTTTGCCGCGCCGCCGCTGAGAATGCTGGGAAAGCCTCGTGTTATTTGCGATTTCTCACTCTTCGGAGAGTCTGCGGCTCCCGTATGGAGAATCTGAGGAGCCAAACAGTGGCTGAATTAGACCATGAAATTACAGATAACATTTAAAAATAATCTCAGCATAATGATTACAGCGAGGCCACTGAGACATTTCTTAAGGCTCTGAAATTATTCACACTATTTATTGACTTCTTTCCACACTCAACGATAAGAATATGTAATCAGTTTTTCTGGTAATTTGTTGTCGTATCAGTAGGAAGAGTCGAGGAGGGGCGAGTGTTTGTGACGCCAGACAGACGGGTCAGTAACAACTCAACCTCTCCTCTCTTGCTTTCTCTCGAGCTCTTAACTCACTAATTCAGTGGCTTTGTTAACGATCAGATAGTGTTTATCATTTATTCAAGCCTTTCTTCCTCACACACACACACACACACAGTTGTTTTCTTGCTCTAAGTGGGTCAGAAACACTGTATTGGTGTTACGTGTCAAACACTGACAGTCCTGAAGGCTGACCTGCTTCTGTATTTTATATATAAATATCACACAGTAGCACATTCTGATGGAAATACCTCATGCAATATTTATATTTAAAAATAATGAGGATGAAATTATAAAAGCTGAAAGGTCATTCAAATATACAGAATTAATATAGAATGAAAATTATTTTAGCGTTATTTTAGTATAATTGAGATGCTATATATATATAAAAACTATGATAGCATCTCAATTATATAGATTTTATTTTTGTAAATGTTGTTTTTTTACTGCTTTACTGCTTAAAATTATTTAATTATAGTGTATACATATATTATTAATTTATTTGTTATTAATTCAGATTTTAGACTAGAATTTGGATATTGAATACATTTTTTCAGCTATTTATCATCCACCCATATCAAACTCACAGAGCATTTAAAGAGAGGCAGATAGAGTGATTGAGTGCTGCTCTGTGTGTGATTTTGACAGCGCTGATCTCGTGTGACGCCACACACACCTTTCCGCTCCTGCTCCATCTGTGTGTGTGTGTGTGTGTGTGTGTGAGTGACTGATGAGAGGATTCGCTCTGACACTTGCTCTGATACCTGGACTGAGATTCAGTCCCACAAACACACACACACACACACTGCTGACGAACAGCCCAGAGTCATGTTACTCACAGGGTTAAAAACCACTATTACAGCTCTGGATAAAACAAGAGCAACGTACGGAAGAGAACGTGAACCACAGGATGATTAAAGATCCTGGAGAATCAATGAAGAATTCAATGTTTTCTGGATTCAATACGAATCAGCATCTGTGAGATCAAGTCCAGGACAAAACATCAAAATAAAGCATTAAAAATAGAAGCACACACGGCAAGAAAACAAAACAAAAGTAAGATGCACCTCATGAGTATCATAACAATTAAATATCATGCATGTTAACAGAAGTAACTAATCCCAGCTGTGTACAGTTCTATTCAGTCTTCTTCATGACTATGTAATGCCTCTTAAACTAGTAAACTTCTGCATGATACATGCAAGAATCCTAGAAAGGGACTGTAACACTCTTGAATAATTAATAAATGAGGCGTTTACTCATTAATTCATGTGAAGTGCTTTCATAAAAATATGAGCTTCACATTTTAACCTCACAGAACACCTAAAGGCCATTGAATTTACTGTATCTGTGACTATTACTGTAAAGAAAAAAATAAAATAAAAATACACATAAATTGCACATAATCGCTGTTCTTTCAAACTTTCGATTCATCAAAGAATCCTAGAAAATAAAAGGTCAAAAATATTAAGCAATAAACATTAGTTTCTGCATTAATGATGAAAATAAGAATTATTATTAACACAAACAATAATTGACCATCAGCATATTAAGATGATTTCTGAAGGATCATGTGACACTGAAGATTGAATGCTGAAATAAAATTAATTTTACAATACGTTCAATTAAACATCTAATTCATAACAATATTTTTTACAATATTACTGTATTTTTGATCAAATAAATGCAGACTGGTCTGTGACATTAAACACTCAGATTAAATGGCGTTTACTCTCTGAACGTCTCAGGGAGTTTGAAGAGGTCTGGAGACAATCAAGATTTGAGCAGAACAAAAGACTCGGCTCAATTAGGATTCTCTTTGATGCCATTTTCTTCACATCGGCCCTCGAACTGAACCGCGTGCATTACAGGGAGAAAAACAGTGAGGAATATCAAAATTTATTGAAAGCATGAAGAAAACAGGAGATTGTTGAGTGCAAGAATGTGCCCATTGCCCCAGGAGACCAAACACAACAAGAAATCACAGCGGCCGTAAATATTAATGTATGCTCTTTGATGCCTGTGCCGCCCATTAACATGCACACTGAAACATCACATTTGTCACAAGTGAGAGAGACACTGTGTGTGTGTGTGTGTGTGTGTGTGTGTGTCCGGCAGAGAGCAGGCTGCAAAAGAGCAAAAAAGCCCAATTAAGATTGTTTTAAAAAAGCCAGAAGAGTAGCAAGAAATGGAGAGAAGCAGACAGAAAGAGTGTTGAAGAACTAAAACAAAGACGAATGTCCAATGAAAGACTGACCTCTAGTGGAGATCACGAGAGGAAGAGAAATCAAGCCCAGACCAGTGGATATCACAGAACTCAATATTTATTCCTCCGCTGCTTAACTAGACCATCAAATGAGATTGTGTTTTTAAAAAGTGAGCTTACTTTACAATGCGGAGTGTGTGTTCTGTAGAGAAAGTGATCACTGCAGCACCGCAACAAAGACATTTCAGCAATAAACTATGCTTTAAATAATGAGTTACAAAGATGATTCATGCAATCTTGGGTTTTTTGCTTACCATATAAACATGTGATTTAAAATACATTAAAAGCTAAATTAAAAATACATTAATTTGGGGGCATAATCTTCATTTTTAAGATCTGAGAAGGAAGTATGAAGAATATCAGACAATCCCTCACAAACTGATGTTCTGTATAAGTTTTGTATGTGTTTTCACATCGTGTGTGTGTGTGTGTGAGTGTTTTGTTATAGTTGTGAGGACCAAATATCTTCACAAGGATAGTAAAACCTGACATTTTTGACATTGTGAGGACATTTGGTCAGTCGTCAGAAGAGAAGGACATCATTAAAAATGATAAATTAAGTTTATCTTTAAATGTAAAAATGCAAAAGGTTTGTGTGATGGGTTGGTGTAGGGCCAGGTATTGTTAGGTCGGTATAAAAACAATAGAAGTATATCAAAGTCCTCACACACATAGACAAACGTGCACCATTTAAAGTGCATACACACACACACGTCATAAACATGGTTCTGCTCATCTTAGCTGAGTTTCTGGATGTGTTTTAAGTGCAGGATCATTATTAGGATAAAATGGGATTTTATCTGAGGTTGTGTAGAATTATGTGTTGCTGATCTAAAAAACTACAGCCTTTTAAAAATGGGTTGTAACTCTGTCATTATACTATCATTGCTATCGTGACATTCAGCTTCTTTTGTTCAGCGCAGTTTTTGTATTTCTTTTAGAAACTGATTGATCTTAAGCCTCATGAACCCGAGTTACTGTCGTTTATATTTACATTATGATACTACGGTGGCCGAGAGAGCTCCACGTGCTGCAATTTAAAAATAACACATGCAAACAGAAAAAAA
>JAUMHP010000048.1:363057-373769 GCA_032361065.1 Enteromius trimaculatus | reverse complement strand
ATTGAGCACATCTGGGACATCATGTCTCGCTCCATCCACCAACGCCACATTGCACCACAGACTGTCCAGGAGTTGGCGAATGATTTAGTCCAGGTCTGGGAGGAGATCCCTCAGGAGACCATCTTTTTGGAGGCCACACACACTACTGTGCCTCATTTTGACTTATTTTAAGGACGTTACATCAAAGTTGGATCAGTGTTTTTCCACTTCAGTTTCCAGTGTGACTCCAGACCTCCATGGGTTAATAAATTTGATTTCCATTGATAATTTTTGTGTGATTTTGCTGTCAGCATATTCAACTATATAAAGAACAAAGTATTTAATAAGGATATGTCATTCATTCAGGTCTAGGATGTGTTATTTTAGTGTTCCCTTTATTTTTTTTAGAGCGGTGTATATTAAGAGGGTAAAAATCAGGCACTGTTTGAACTGATCATCAGCAAAAGTGTTGAGTGTCTCTTTAACAGCTGAAATTTTGGCATTTTGCTGGTCTGGAGCCTTCAGGTGTGTGTTAACACAATGACAAATAGGAAATACATTAGCAATGACCTAGAAGCAATTGTTGCTGCTATAAAGAAGGGTAATAACGCCATTTCCAAACTGTTTGAAGTCATTCCAAGATGATTATTCACAAGTGGAAAACATTCAAGACAGACAGACACACACCTCTGCCCAGGAGTGAATGTCACAGAAAAGTCACCCCTGAACAGACTGTACAAAATCTAAGAAATTGAATACATCCCAAGAACTACACCTCAGACTCCACAGACCTCCATTAAAATGTTAAATGATAAAGTATTTGACAGTACAATGAGAAAATGACCCAGAAAAAAACCCTCCAGAAGAAAGCCTCTTCTCACTAAAAAAAGAAAAAACATGACCCACTTACATGACACACTGTCATAGCAAGGATAGCTAAGGTTTGCAGAGTTCCGATCAATGTTGGGATAAAACTGCTTCCATACTGAGATTTTAAAATCTCACATAGGTGTTGTTGAGTGAAGCCCAGTGTTTGAACCTATAAATGATTGCTTCATATGGCATATATTCTTTTTTTTTTTTTCTTACACATTTTTAGTTGCTTAACTGGTATTGTTATTATTAGTATTTTATAATAATTTTCAAACAGAACTGAATTCAGAAGTTTTTCAAGGGTGTTTTGATTTTCAGTAACGCGCAGTAAGTGATGCTCTGCTGCCCTCTTGTGTTGGTTTTCAGTCAGTCTCAATCTTTTTTTTTGTGATTAACTCGGAAAGGTGACGTGGAACAAAATGTTAAAATCATTCGATGTTTCGTTTTGTTTTTTAAAATAAGATAACCTTCTGATCTTCTGCTTTGTGACCAAGTGATCAAATGACTTTAACATCAAAACACTTACAAAAAAGATAATGTGTTGGAGAAATGCTGTCCTCTTTCCTCTGAGACTGCCAATCAACTGTTAGCCTTTGATGACATTAAGATCCACCTGGAGTACTCTCTAGTTGTAAACTTTCTTTCCAACCTCTCTGACAGCTGGTAACGTTGTCATTTTTGTCCTGCGGATAATGGCGACCATCCACACAACATTCTCTACTACACCACACATCCAGTCACTGCTCTATACAAACTGATCTCGTTCTCTCATTTCATGTAAACCAGGAGTGACCATTCCTGTTCCTGGAGATCTACCTACTTGCAGAGTTCTGTTCCAACCCTGATCAACACACCTGTTTGTAGGCTAATTATCAAGCGCTCCTGCAGATCCTAATTAGTTGGTTTAGTTGTATTTTGATCAGGGTTAGAGCTGAACTTTGCAGGATGGTAGATCATTAGGAACAGGATTGGGCACCCTTCATGTAAAAAGATGTCTAGACCAAATTTGACCAGCTATCTCACCCTCTTACCATCACTTTTACCTGCACTCTCAAACGCATCAGCAACACAACTAAATTAATCCCAGTGCAGTTCCATGTCGTTAAAACTCAAAAGTGCTGTCCTTATTCTGCTGGACCACCACAATCTATTGTCCATACTTTCTTATCACAGAAATGACACCCATCAGTCATCTGTAATATCACGGTTTGACTGGTTCTACAGCAAAACACCAACCAGAATAGTCAGGAACAATTAAAGTTTACAGAGCAACTGCTCAAGACTGCACTATATGCCTTCAATCCAGCACAATGCATTCTGCTGTTTATTGTTACAGTTACATTAGTTACAGTTCTTTCTCTATTTAAATGTATAGAGTGCATTTTGTAGGCTAGGACACCTCACAACAGATTTTTCGAACCCTGTTGCAGTCCTCATAGAATATTTTTTTCTTGTTCAATTAAAGCTTAATTTCTCTTCTTTTATGAAATTTTACATTTTCTAAATTCAGAGATTGAGATATTTTTTTTGTGTATTTCCATTAAGTCTGATTTCTGTAAAGCCACTTTAGGCATTTAGTTTTAGGTTTTGACCAGCAGGTGTCGCGAGCGTTTCGAGCGCTCCCAAACCAGTTTCTAAAAGTGAGTCATTTTGAGAATCAATTAGTCTAATAATTTAGTTTCGGAAGTTTCGTTTCTACCAGTGTTTTTAATTTTTAAAACACTAGTGTTTTTCAGTATATATTCCACTGAGACAAGTACTCTTCTTCCAAGATATATTACAGTTACAGGCTAATGGTTCATTACCGCCACTGACTGGACAGGAGTGTGGATCTATGGTGGGGGCGCACCAAAGGAAAAGGGCAAATAAATGTACTCCTATTCTGAACCCATAGAAAATACAACACAAAAAGCACTTTATGGGTCCCAATATTTTCATCTACATTTGAAGACTGTATCGAATATTTTGCTGACATATTTATAATACCCTATTCAAATATGCGATAGAACAACACCACATTAGAATATATTGTTAAATCTTTTTATTCTTGTGGCTAGTTTTTATATTTACTAACAACGGCATACCTTAAAATCATAAATTACTGTAGAACTCTCGTCTGAAATGGAATACTTAATAAGAAGAAAATTTATGGCGTCAAAGGTGTACACAAATAAAAGTAGAGTTCAGTTCATTTATGGGCAAAAATTACGGCGTATTTAAGTTGTTTCTAGTAAAAAAAAAATAATGCAAGTGACAACAACGCACATTTATGTATGTTAAACATTTATTCTAACATTGTCATATGCTTGAAGGCAAGTGCTGATGATTTGAGAAGGCTACATTATTCAAATGTTAACTATGATCAACTCATTGCCGCAAAAAAGAAAAACAAAAAAAAACATAATCACTGTTTTACACCTCAATGAGGGACAAAAAAGACACTATTTAGAATGAACCAAATAAGGAGATAGCACATTTAGATTTGTTAACGAAAAAAAATCTAAAATGTATTTATTTATAAGTCATTTAAAGGTAACAAACCTGTTTCTTACAGTGTTTTAACTTTTTCACCCAAAATGTATAAAGAAAATTACCTCTGCTCGTCAGGAGAAGGCCAACAACAGCCAGTCAGACGATGAGCAGCCAATCAATACAGGGTTTGGCCAGCAGCCAATAGCATTTGTAAACACAACAAGCAGACGTTTGGGCCCCGCCCCCGGACTGTCAAAACTTCCTGTGCATGAAGAAATAACTCGTGCGTGTGTTCAGATCTGCGCGCGTGGATTCTGCATGCGGTTTTCTTATTTGTCCTCGCAGCTTGTGACTATGGTCGTGCGAGTACCATGAAAAGCCAAATCATTGTAATATTATAACACAGACTATTAAAAATTATATGAGCAAGCGCCCAAGCAGCCAATCACCGGTCGGGTGTAGAGAGAAGGGGCGGGGCTTGTGATCGAGCTCACCTTCCTAATCCACGCTCAGGTGACTATGAGCGAGCGAAGTGGCGTCAGAGATCTCTGGATCTTTAATGTGTGAGAAACATTTGATAGACTCACCAGAACCTCCAAGAGCTGCGCTAAACTATCGTTATGAAAACGATAACGAGACGGGATTATGATCGGTTTAACGCCAGTGGAATATGACAGAGGAAAACAGCGCTCCTGAGGCAAAGTTTTGTCAGGTGTGGAAGAAAAAAGCGTTTGGACATTAAAGGCGAAGTATGTGTTGACAATACTCTCCAAGCTGTTGATTTTTTATTCGTATGTTTTGATTTCGATTACTTTTTTAAGCATATAACGGGTAATTGTGTTTTGCTGTTTAAAATTGGAGTTTTGTGAATTGTTTTTATTCCAGCTTGAACGTAAACAGGTTGTTCTAGGTTGTCTGGAAAACAGACAACACAAGATGGAGCCATGAAACAAAATCCTAGTTCTTTACATAACTAACGTTAACTATATAGTTAATAAACTACCTTGTTGTTTATAAGTTACGCATACTCCTTAGTCTGTTCTAAAAAGTGCTTTTTCAAACAACTTTGTTCTTTGTTGACACGACATAAAGCTATTAATCGTTTGTTTACTTATTTTTTTTTTTAATGGTCGTTTTATTCCCAGAAGATAATAGGAATCTAGGGCTATAGATTTAATTAGATGCACTGACTTTTAAGTGTTTATTCAGTGTTAAGATTCGATTGTGTATTGTGTTACCCTTATGGGATCACGTTTACAAAGAATCCCATCTATATTTTAACCATGGATCACTTGTATTTTCAGTATAACACATTTTAAATGCTGGGATTGGTACTTTAAGCAAGAGTTGGTTGTACATTTAAAGGTTTACACTCTGACTGATAATCAGACAACCAAGAGAGTGCAAACAGTGGTGTGGATGGGGAAAGAAAGAGGAGCTGAAAAAGGATAAAGAAACAGACATAGAAGCTAAAAGATATGGTAAAAGTGGGAGAATCTGAGAAAATCACTGATAGATCTAGTATGAAAGCCGGAGAGCTCTGAGATTGCTGCTCTGTAGAGTTTGTTGGTGTGTGTACTACAAAGCCCCACTTTGTGATGTTATTCTTTGCAACAGGTGAAAGTCAAACACTTCAGTTTCGGGTTGTGCCTAATGCGTAATGTTACTTTGTAACTGTTTGTTTTCACCAAATACAAACAAGCAGTAATATTTTAGTAGTTTTGTTAAATTACTGCTTAAAGCAGCAAAGTCTGTTGTCACATACAGTTGTCATACATTCCAACACTTGTCCATGACTTATTCCAGCAGCTGCCAAGCTGAATGATGTCATTTTAGTATCGTTTATACTATTATGGATTATATTAAATTGTATAAGTTTCCGGTTAGTAATTTTAGTGCTACAGCTTGCTTGCTGTGTTTATTGCATGTGAGCATGTTTATTTGAGGATTCTAGGATTTTTCCATATTTCATAATTTCTTCCTAACCCTGGCTGAATATTGTGGATATTCTGGTTTTTGAAAGAAGAAACACTTTGTTTGAAATTTTACAACATTTACAGTTTAATAATAATAAAAAAAAACAGATTAACAGCTTTAACTTGTGCCTAAACTTTAGTAGAAAATTCCCGCTGTAGCTCCTATCCTTGGCTTGCCCTAGCCTGGTTCAGCCTTGTCTTGTGCTGAGGATTAAAACACACACACACACACAAACCTTCAGGACTGCATAGCTGTAAGATTACACTCAGCAGGGAATGCTATGACAATAGTGACTGATTATGACATCACATAAACTATGAATTATGTCACAATGTTTGCAAACCTTTTTTTTTTTTATCACTGCCTTTTTAGTTTTTCATTCATTATGATGTTCTATTCATAAAACTTGTTTACTGACACTGAATCATCTGAGACTCCTGGTGAAAGAGTGCTGCTGAATGCTTGCATGAAAAAATGCCTCAATAGGATTAAAAAGAGCGTTCAGACTTCAAAAAGCATTCGGTGTGTCTCTCATCTCTGCGTTTGATCTGACTCATGTAATTGCAGCAAGCGTGCATCTCTCTTGCTTTGGGAGACAAACCATGTCATAAGGGCTTTCTGTGTACAAACATTTTCTCTCTTTCTATCGTTTTTTTGGATCTCTCTCATTTTGTTTGTCCTTTCCCTTTAAAACCTACACGAACAGCCTTTTTCTTTGTTGGTAGGCTACATGTGAAATGCTAGCTAGCATCAATGTTATGGCAGGGTTTCAGCAGGATTATTATTATTATAGGTTTGGTGTTTATTTTTGATCTGCAGCTTGGAAGCAGTGGTTTGTCACAGTTTCTCTCCAGCAGGCACTGCTTGTTTATACTTTTATTTTGCAGTCACACTCCTCCTTCAATTTGTACTGGTGATTCGCGTTGATGTGGATCCATACCATCACTCTAGATTATGCTGTTGAATTGGGCTCCCACAATGGTGCATCTCACTTTATGTATGCCATAAAACTGCTCGTATATATGCAGTTCAAAAAGCCTTCTGTGTTTCTTACACAAAGCCTTCGGCTTGGTTGTGAAAGGCAAACACCTGACTTCTGTTCTGTTGTTTGCCTCAACAAGGCCACCATAGTTTTGCTTTATCTCAGTGTACCAGGCAGCTCCATAAAACCCTCTCCCTTTAGAAAGCGTACTTCTGTGGGAAGGATTGCCTTCTTTTGTGTCATAGATGTTAGCTTCTCAGGAGAATTATTTTTTTATTGCTTGTAAGTATGGACAAACACATGCAGGCATGCTATATTTGCATTGGTTCTTGCATTATGTAAACCTGTTGTTTTCCCAACACGCTTCCCTGTTTGTAAGTACCACCATTAGGATCGCGAATGTCTCCATAGTTACTAGTCCCAGGTTACCTCTGGGCGTGCATCAGTTCCACTAATCAGGTTGGAGACAGGTGGCATGTTAATATTTATGCAGATCAGGTACTTTGAACACTGGGTAGAGAACTGAGTGTATAGTATAAACACACTGCACGTTTGCGTCTCACGTGCATACAGTAAAACCTTTAGCTTTACAGAAGAGGCGTGTAATGCCACAGGCCATAAAGTTATGATAAGGGTTCTGGTTATCTTCTGCCTTTCGGCATTGTTACCAAAACCATTCTTTGCTGCAGACAGACGTGGCAAATTCTTTTTGTTCATGTGTACAATCGGGTCAAAAATTATGACCAGGACCAGTACTTGACCCTGTAGTCATCTCCTCTTTCCAGCCGTTGTAAATTTTTCAGTAGGCTCTGTCACTGTAATAGGCCTCACGTCACCCAGTCACCATGGGCACCAGGACTCCCCGTAAAGTACCCTTGTGTGTCTTCAGACAGTGCTTGATCATGACAAACATACCTGCTTTGATTTTCTTTGGTGTCGTTCATCTGTGCGTGCCTGCCTGCTTGTGTGTGTGTGTGTGTGAGAAAGAGCAAGGGCCAGGTGTTTCCATCGTGAAAGTAATAAGAGATCAAAAAACACGCATTACTATCTATTAGTAATGCGATCATTCATAATGTTTTTTTTGTTTTTTTTCTTCTTTTTTCATGACTAGAGTTGTCAATTTATGTTATTCATTTGTTTGTTTTTTATCGTGAATTACACCGTATGCTAATTAATTGTAGTAGATCAGTAAACCTTTGAATAAACAAGTCAGCCAGAAGTGAGCTTAATATCTTTGCTGCTTTAAAAAAGTAAAGAAATGTTGTTTTATTTAGGGTGGATTATATTTCCATTTTATTGGGATTCGCAATGTACCATACTGGGCCATTATTGGGCCGTAGGATTTATTATTGGATTTTAAATATTAATTATACTTGCTCATTTACCCTTTTTAATTTTACATTTACCATCATCAAGTTAATCTTTTAAAAACAGTAATTATTAAATATACTCTCTAGCAAATCTTAATGAACAAACACTTTTTTTTATGCTGGACATTATTAATTTTGTAATTAATTTGCTTGTAGCATTTCAAAAATCAGTTGTTTAGTATTTTTATACACTAAACTCTATGGTTATACACAGTGTATATAGAATTCTAAAGTATACTTTTCTAGATTTTTACCCAGTATGCTTTCACTTTTTTTTTCAATAAGAGTCAATAATGAATTATTCTGTGAAAAATAAGTGCTGCTGTTAATTTAACTGACCTCATTTCAACCTTGCTTCAAATGAAAGTTCTGAGCTTCTGGTCTGACATATGGCAGTAGGACATATGGTGTGGAATTTGCTGGGCAAGTGCTAGTGGATGACTGAACAGACAACCATTTCCACAAGTTATGACAGCGCTGTGATAGGGTGGGACTGACTCGCTAGCCGTGTTTCGGCATGAAAAGCTGCGAGGACACTCCCTTTGACTTGCAGGGCCTGAAACCCAACCCATTCTCAAAGGAGAGTCAATCACAAAGGGCCTCCAAGCAAATAGTCCAGCCCTGACCAGTATCATATTACTTTCTAAAGTAATGACCTTGTAAAAAAAAGAAAAGAAACTCTACCTTTTCTCAGTCGTTAAACTTAGAAAACTGTTTTTTTTGCTGTGGCTTTTTTTTACGTATGTGAGCAGGTGCTCTTATGAGGCCCTGTGAGTTTTGGTGTAACTACAAACACATGGAACTTGTTTTTCAATGGTGTGACATGACATTTAAAGGGTCCGACCTACTTTATGTGATGTGACGAGCACTGGTGCTCAGATACAAATCAGCTTTGTTCTAAACAATGAGATGTGTTGTGAGACTGCCTTTTGAAATGATATCTTTACCTTAAATATTCTTGCTGAGGTTTGTAATTTCTCAGGAAGCAGTAAGTATCGAATTAACATAATTAACTAAATGAGCGTGGTTACTCTGCAATAAACACAGACCCAGTGTGCTCATGAGTGACTTCAATCTCATGCACCCACATTACTAAGATAAGGCATCTGGGCTGCTCAGCCAGGAAAGTCATTTCCCTAATATCTGTAGAAAAGGCCCTGTCTCGGATTTGTCCCAGTATCTCCACTGATCTCTTTGAAGAAGTAGAACAAGATTAAGAATCTAGGGTAGTTTCCTCTTCAGAGGTTTTCTCTGTCCACCCGTCTCACACTGATTTATGAGTGTATGTGTAATTTGGGCCACGTTTTTTCTGATAACAGACCGCTTACCCTGGTCATTTCCTGTGAGCGCATTTAATCTGATCTTCCTCCAATGGTTTTGAGACCTGGCAGAGATGATGCCTTTGTTGCAATGCATAAAGTAATGTGAAAATATATTTATCTAAAGCTCCTTTTTACTGACAGCATTTCGACAATCTCAATGAATGTGGCGTTGTCTAGTCAGCTGGATTGCTCCGTAGAATCCGTAATGCTGCTGAATTGCCAGGTTCATATGCTTAACAGTTGATGCACTTGTCCACCAGTCATGGACACACACTGGTACATTGTTTGTGCAGTTATGCACAGCTGCAGTATGTGTTCGCAGTAACCCCAGACGGCTGCCTTGCTATCCAATCAGTGATTTAACTGACAGTGGTTTCGTTTGAAGGCTTTATGTAAGAAAACTTTCAAGCCATCATAACCTCATGATAATGATCTATAACCAGGCTAGGGTTTCAAAGGAGCAGAAAATGTCCTCTAAAAGAAAATTTACAAAAAGTCCAGTAACTTTTCCAAAAATGTTTGGAAGGTTTCGAAAATTTAGCAATTTTCCACACCTTTACAACCCCGATCCAGGCCAATTTTTACACCCCTTATTCTTAGGTAGAATTTATTTTTTTTGTTTTTTTTGTATGACAATATGAAGATTTCTATTTATATATCCAATATCTAATCTTCCTTCTATAGGCAAGATTATTAAAAAGGTATTATTAAAAACTACTTAAACTTAAATGGATACCTGGGCAATTTTTAATCTGTTTTCCGACCGCATCGCAGCACAGACATGGCGCTCGTTAAGATGATAAATGATATTCGACTAATTTCTGATTCTGACAAAATATCAGTGCTGGTACTACTAGATCTCAGTATGGCATCTGACACGGTCACTGACTTTTATTATGTAAGTACAGGAGAGGATGTCTGTGACATGCGGAGTCCCACAAGGCTCGGTTGTTGCACCGCTCTTGTTTAGCCTGTATATGCTCCCACTGAGTCAGATAATGAGAAAGAACGATCTGCTGTCACACACAGCAGGGGATGAATAACACGCTCACAGCTTCTTCTAGTTCTGGACCTGACGATCATTTCTTGTTCTGTGTCCTTCTGGAACAGGAAATTGCATTTCCTAAGATGGTGGCAAGCTGCTGCCGCTTCCTGTGCTACTTCTGTCGTATCAGCCGTCAGAATCAGAAGGCCATGTTTGATCACCTGAGCTACCTGTTGGAGAACAGCAGTGTGGGCCTGGGTGAGTGCAGACCCTCCAGTAAAGTGTGTGTGTGTGTGTGTGTGAGAGAGAGAGTTCAATCAGGACACATTTCTTCTTCCTTCCTTTACTAATTTGAACAGCATTTCATAAACATTTTCATCGTCTAACCCCTTTGAGTGAAAATGAGATTTGTTAATATTTCAATAATTTAAATCAAAAACAAGAATTAATTCTCTAATTATTAATTGTTTCAATTTTTTAATTGTTTTTATTTAAAATTGCTTATTTTATTTTGTGATTTTTATAATTTATTTACATAGTTTTTTAATAAGTTTTTTCACATTTTTTATTATTTATTGTAAAAATATTTTATTTTTGTTAGTTTTATTTTACAGTTGTTTAATTGAATTACTTTTTTTCTTTTTATTTAATTCATTTAGCGCGTGATTTTTTTGCATTTATATATTTCACATTCACATTTGCAATTTGTATGGTTTAATAATTATGTTTTATTTGAATTGTTTTGATTTATT